>WAAF01000661.1:199370-220455 GCA_013400475.1 Tricholaema leucomelas
TGAGGCACTTAGTGCCATGGTCTGGTTGATTGTCTAGGGCTGGGTGCTAGGTTGGACTGGATGATCTTGGAGGTCTCTTCCAACCTGGTTGATTCTACGATTCCATATGAGCAAGGCTGAATTATTCTTATCATCTTTACAGTTTAACTGTTGCATCTGTCTCACTTTTGGCTGAAATGTTTGTAATTTAGGCTTACTTAGAGGAAATTCAAGACTATAATTCCGTGCCAATCAGCTTGTACAAAATGTCTCTCAAACAGATGGGCCTTTATTTTTGTCATGTTTGAGGGCACCTACGTACATTTGACCTCATTCAAGTAATTTTACTGTTAAGTTTAGGTCTCAAAGAAAATAACCTAGGAAAGAGTAAACAAACCAGAAAAAGCAATGTCCAGTCTCTGATTATTTACATACTTAATGTCGTTTGGTTCAGAAACCGCGGTATAAATATTTCCATTTTCAAGAAGTCTGTAAGTACCAAGGTATATATATCCATGCTCTACAGCACCACCAGTGTGCTCTCACCAGAAACAGATGCCTTGGAAATATTTGGCTTGTTTTTAAGAAAAACACTGAAATCATGCTTTGAGGTCTTGTATCTATACATCCAAAGAGCAAGTGCTCTCAGCAGAAACACTTTCAAACCATTATTCATGCACATGTCATGTGTGTTCATGAAATAGTAAGTCTTTGCTTGACATTAAGACACTCCACTGCCATGCAAGGGTATGGTAGTTTCAAAAAAATAAGACTTGGGAACAGGGAGAATGTACCCAAATGGTACCTGTCACAGAAAAGGTTGTTCTGCTGCTTGTCAATTCCCATCAACAGAGTGAATGCCCTGAAGTTCCCAGGTGCTTCCAAGAAAGAAAATATTTGCAAGCTCACAGGTTTGGGTGTGCCCATAGCTTCAGTGCACTCACACTGCCAGCGGAGCACACCCACGGAAGGCTGCCACTGGCCCTTTAGGACCAGGGGTCAGTGCTTGGTCTGCCTTTACTGGCTTACCACCTGTGCTAGTTTGAGCCTAGCTAGAATGTTTTGGTGAGAAGAATTAGATTACAGCCTGTGAGAAGGAAACAATGGTGATGTCTTCTTCACCCATAGGCTTGCTGAGATGTATAAGAGCAAGAACACAAACATAGATAACAGAATTGCTCTCTGGGCTTTGTGGGCTGCAGCTCTCTCTCTAACCTGACGTCTGTGTGACTAATCCCTCTGCTTCCTAACCCTCCTGGCCAACCCTCCAAACTACCTTAAACATAAGGCAAGGTCTTGAATAAGGTAGAGGGATGGGAGGAAGGTGGAAGGGTGGTTGGGAGCCCCTCCTGAGGACTCAGGCTTCTGGGAGGGCTGTTGTGTTTCTGTATTAACTCTTAACTTGTGTATTTCTGTCTATAGCTGTATCTATTGTATATATCTGCTTGTATCTTGTGCTAAGCTGTAAATATAAAGCTTCATTCAAATTCCACAGCCACTGAGTCTAGTCTGGGTGATTCTTCTTAGTGTGGGGGGGTGGGTAACCCCCAAACCATCACACCATCATGCTAGATTGATGGGCAGGGATATCATTCCAGACTGCGTCTTATCCTTCCACATCTAGTAGGGCGAGAAGATGAATTTGTTGCACTGCTTGGCCAATTGTATTGGAAAGTAATAATCTCTTAAGAATTATGAATGTTGATTTTTATTATTAATATTCAAAATTTGAGGAAATTGCCTGAGGTTCTTTGGATTTTGGGTCGACAGGAAGTACTTGCACAGAATTAAACAGTTTAAACAATCAGAACTTGGAAAATAGGAATGTGAAAACAGGAAACATTCTAACTATGCTTATGGAGTCTTGGCATTCACTCCAGCAGGTGTAGTCACAATGCTTTTGGTCCCTGAGTAAGTCTCCTGTATCAAAGACTCTTTCAATCTCGTGATAATCATCCTGGAGTAAAATACAAAGCATTCCAATCAGAGGGAAGAGAGCTGAGTTGCTGCTAAGCTGGCAGGTGTGAGCTGCAAACACATGGCTGCCTTGATTCCTGGCTAACGAGCCACAAAGGGCAGAGAGGCTCAATGCAGAGGGATGCAGAAAGGTGCAGGTTTCAAAATCATCCCTCTTTAAATACTTCAGTTTGAAAATCAAACTGGCCAATAGGCACTGGCACCATTGTTCTGGCCGATGACTAGGGAGAATGGAGCAAAGCTGGAGATGGGGAGATTCAGGCTGGACGTGAGGAGGAAGTTCTTCACCATGAGAGTGGTGAGAGCCTGGACTGGGTTGCCCAGGGAGGTGCTTGAGGCCCCATGCCTGGAGGTGTTTGAGGCCAGGCTGGATGAGGCTGTGGGCAGCCTGATCTAGGGTAGGGTGTCCCTGGGCATGGCAGGGGGTTGGAACTGGCTGATCCTTGTGGTCCCTTCCAACCCTGACTGATTCTATGATTCTATGATTCTATGAATTCAAAGCTTCGTGCCTCTTTTGTCCACACAGACACATTGAGGGCAGCACAAGACACCTGACATGTGGTGCTAAGCCCCTAACCCTCAAGGCTTTGCTCATCTGACTCAACTTCTTGGGGATTCCCTGCAACAGAGGGAGCAGAGCAAGCCTGGACCAGCCTGGCAGGATTTATGCCCTACCAGGACACCAATATAGCAGGTGCCAGGGAAAAAAAGTGCATACAAGTAAACCTTCTGTTTGTATGCATCAGCTGCTTCCTGAAGGACTATGGACTTGAAATTGGCACCTGTTCTCAGAGCAGTGTGAGTGCATCCCATACAGTTGTAATAGGATGCAGTATAGTTCCAGTATCTCAATAATTCGTGTGTAAGAGTTGCTTTTTTCATCTGCTTTAGCTTTCTTTAATTTCCTAGGTTTTCCATGCTTTGGACCTAGACTATACTTATTTTCAAGATGGCAATTTCAGGTGTCTTGTCTCTAAACTAGCAGAATAACTAACAATCCCTTAGCCAGAAATATTCATTGAGTGAATTAGGAAATAAGGGCAAAAGTTACAAGTAATTGTAAATGCATGAGGCAGGCTTCATTCCTCCTTAATTTCACAGTCTAAAATTTAGCTCTCTGGTCTTCACTAGCCCGTCTAAATTCCTTCTCTCATTAAAGGACAAGCTTATCCTTCTCCAAATAAGAGTTTGTTTCACCATAAGTTTGGTATCTAAAATACAAGGCCCTTAAAAGGTGCATATATATCTCCCATTCATTTTTGTAAGCCTAAATAGTGAACTGCGAGTAGATGCTTCTTTTTGGTGGAGTGAATACAATAGAATAGAATCAGCCAGGTTGGAAGAGACCTCCAAGATCATCCAGTCCAACCTAGCACCCAGCCCTGTCCAAGCAACCAGACCATGGCACTAAGTGCCTCATCCAGGCTTTTCCTGAACACCCCCAGGGATGGCGAATCCACCACCTCCCTGGGCAGCCCATTCCAATGGCTTAGTGAACCCCACTACAAGTGCCTGCATCTAACATCAACCTGATACACTTGAAGGCATTTTATGTAGGGACTTCTTAATAACCCTTCAAGGACCAAACACTATGAGCTGGCTAACAGCAAGCAGCCCCCACTACATAGAGATTTTCAGCATAGTTTGAATTACTCTTCAGCTCTTGTGAAATATATGACTGTACAATAGACCAATTGTAAAATTAATGTCATGTCTAAAGACAAATGTGTAAAGAAAAGAGGTTCAGAACAAAGATGAATGGATATATGATGAAATAATTAGGAGCAGATTATGTTATAGCGCTGTTTGGAAAGAGTCTTTTTTTTTGCTTGGTTCTATTGATGTGCTGAGACCCACAAAGTGCTGAACCATGGGAGAAACTTTGCAGAAAATAAACAAATAATTCTAGAAGTTCTTCCACTGCTGTTTCAATTCAGTAGAGTGCCTTTTCTTGGTTGTTTTTTTATACTTCTCCTGATAAATCAAGTTACAAAGCATGAACAAAACATTTTACATAAAAAACTAATGTATATGGAGAATAACTTTTATTGCAAAAGACAATGTGCTGGTGCTTTTGGTGTGAGATTCAGAAGGTTTTGCTCCTTGTTTTATTGGCAGAAGTATGTGTACAAAGCTTTAACCACATTACATTCAAATATTCTTTGACCCAACTGCACTAAAGTCAACAGAGATTATCACAGAATCATAGAAGAATCAACCAGGTTGGAAGAGACCTCCAAGATCATCCAGTCCAACCTAGCACTCAGCCCTGTCCAACCAACTAGACCATGGCACTAAGTGCCCCATCCAGTCTTTTCTTCAATACCTCCAGGGATGGTGACTCCACCACCTCCCTGGGCAGCCCATTCCAATGCCAATCACTCTCTCTGCCAACAACTTCCTCCTAACATCCAGCCTAGACCTCCCCCAGCACAACCTGAGACTGTGTCCCCCTTGTTCTGTTGCTGGTTGCCTGGTAGAAGAGACCAACCCCACCTGGCTACAGCCTCCCTGCAGGCAGCTGCAGGCAGCAATGAGCTCTGCCCTGAGCCTCCTCTTCTGCAGGCTGCACACCCCCAGCTCCCTCAGCCTCTCCTCACAGGGTTTGTGCTCCAGGCCCCTCACCAGCTTTGTTGCCCTTCTCTGGACACGTTCCAGTATCTCAACATCTCTCTTGAATTGAGGCGCCCAGAACTGGACACAGTATTCAAGGTGTAGCCTGACCAGTGCTGAGTGCAGGGAAAGAATAACCTCCCAGGGGGTGGTGGAGTTGCTGTCCCTGGAAGTGTTCAAGCAAAGCCTGCATGAGGCACTCAGTGCCATGGTGTGGTTGATTGGACAGGGCTGGGTGCTAGGTTGGACTAGTACTAGACTCTTCCAACCTGGTTGATTCTATCATTCTGTTAGATTCTATATCTCAAGTTACTTGATTTTCAAGGCCTTTTGATATTCCAGAGGATATTTTACTGCTCAGATCTCATTTTCCAGAAATCAAAATTATGTTTTTCTATTTCTATGTTCAGCATGATAACAACTCCTGGATTTTCTTTTGTTAGCATTCAAGCATATATGAGGCAGGACTCTCCACAAGAAAGCTTTTCTGTGGCTGATTTTTGCCCACTGTGCTTTATAAGACATTGATTTCTAAACATTGCACAACAATATACATATAATTCCAGCTTCTGGGTAGAACTCAAACGTAAGACTTTCTGGTCAGAAAACAGGCAGGATGGTTTCCTGACTACTTAATGCTATTTGGCCTGATAGTTAAAGTTCATAATATCTATAAAGACTCTTTAGCAATCTTAATTGCATTCTTAGCAAGGAAAGAAAACAATCTGAAATACTTGGGTTAAATCCTGGGAATGGACCATTCTAGCAATATGCTGTAGAACCTCCCCAAAGTGAGGGATTGGTCTAAACAGAACAGTCTAAATATTACTGGCTTTTTGGCCGTGATCCTTTACCAGGATTTGTGATATGTTACATGAAGAGCCCAAACCGCATGGCACAAACAGTCATTTGTAGAAAACTTTCCACTTCTTTGTGCTCTAAACCTAATGGCTGGGTCGAATTCTCATGGATATCAGGGAGAAGAGACAGCTGACCACAGATCTGGCTCAGAGATCAGCTGGGTGTTTTTTTTACATAAAGGGCCATTCTTTTCTAGAGGGCAAGTAAACATTTTCACAGGCTTGAATGGAACTGGACACAAGAGTATCTGGGCCATCACTCAAAAGTAAATTGCCTCTCAAGTAAGATGCAGAAGAAAGAAAAGCCTGTTTTTCTGCTTGCTAATATCATGGTGAATTATTGTAGAGCTGAAAGGATCTCATTGCACTAGAGAAAGATCGCTCTGCAGAGAAGTGACGAGAAAGACTAAAGGCAGAAAAAATGAGTTTACTCCCTAGTGTCAGCTGCAACAGGATGAGAAATGATGCTTTGTCAACAGGAAACCATTTCATATTGTGTGTGACCCTGGTGAAGTTATCACTTCTTTCTCCTATAAAAAATTTGAAAGGTCTTATTTCTTGAGTCCAGCCATCTGCATTCATCCTCCAAAAGACAGCTTCCTGTAATCAGAAAACTGAGGTGGAATAGATGAGTTTACAGATCATTAGAGTGTTGGCTAGTATCAACCTACTTAAAACAAGATAGGTGTCTGTATTGAAAGCTCAGGTAACATTCGATAGATAACAATTAGCTGAACTGTTTTGAAAGTGTTGACTCAGTACTTTTGTAACCATTCTTTAATGTGTAGATATGCTGTCTTTAGGCTCTACTGCCTCTTTTGTCAAGATGGGCCATTGAGAATCTTCTATGTAACACAGGTAGTGGTTTTGACATTCCCAGCAGCTTGACACTCACATTCCCAGATTGGAATGACCTTAGAGAATGGTGTAACGAATGAAAACAAATGTAAGGCTGGAGGCTGTGGTTTTCTCCTATCTCTGCTTAGACACAATCTAAGTCTTGTTGAGAGAATATGAAGAATGTCTACTCCAATTAGTATGTAATTTCTGATGCAAGTACATGTAACCAATTGCAGTTCAATATGGTTTTCTCCTATCTCTGCTTAGACACAATCTAAGTCTTGTTGAGAGAATATGAAGAATGTCTATGCCAATTAGTATGTAATTTCTGATGCAAGTACATGTAACCAATTGCAGTTCAATATGGTTTTCTCCTATCTCTGCTTAGACACAATCTAAGTCTTGTTGAGAGAATATGAAGAATGTCTATGCCAATTAGTATGTAATTTCTGATGCAAGTACATGTAACCAATTGCAGTTCAATACAATTTGTAGCCTTCTGATGAAAGGTATAAAAGCACACGTTTGGAATGCAATAAAGGGATTGGGACTTGCTTATGTTCAGCATAGCCCCATCTCTTCTGTACACATGGCACTCGGCCTGTGGCACATTCATACAACTGCATCCACTTACGTAGTGATCTGAGCATGTTTACCGCGTGCAGCTTTCTGTTATCTGTGTTGGGAAGCTCAGAGGCTTCGTTAAGCAAGAGCCATTCTTCCTTCCATTTTGAGAAGAAGTACTGGTAGGAGAGGATGTACATCTTAGCATACATCTGAGCTCTCCAGGGCTAGAAAAAAAAACAAAAGTAAAAAGTCTTAACACAGTAAAAACAGGAATTATTTTGAAAGAAACTCACTGGTTTTGGGGGAGGTGGTGTGGAATGAAACTGTGCTTCCTTTTTCACTTTCATCCAAATCCATCCCTAGCAGAAATCAGCACAAAAGAAAGCATGAAAATGTATTTTATTACCTACAGTTTCTTTGTCTTGTGTTTTGAAGGTATCTCTCTGTACTGTGGCTTGCTTGAACAAGCACTCTTCATTGTAAACACTTCCTGTTGTTTATACAGGCTAAATGTCAGCCAGTGTGAAATGCATTTGCAAGAAGAAATACACCGAAGCAAAATAATGACAGATATATCTCAAGCAATATTAAAGGACTGGGAGCTGCAACATGTCCGAGAACAAAAAGAAAAGCTCCATCAAAGGTAGAAATGCATGGCTAATCTGGCACATCTCTTAAGTCATGGCCTTAATTTTTTCTAGTAATTCATTACTCACATGAACAGACACCACTTTAAATTCAGATTCAGACATCTTTCCATTTTCTAATTAAGATTTATTCATTTGTAAACAAGCTAAACATTGCCTTACCCACACACATCTACATTTTTTAACTGTGTGGCCTTGCAGAGCAAGTCTTGCATGCTTTGTGCATACTCATATAGCTGTTCTCCTTGTCCCACAGGTAGGCTGCAGCAACAGCTTGCTGGCCAGTGATTTTTCATTTATTCCCCTCCCCCATATACAGACTTCAAAAAGAATATCCCTAATTGAAACTCTGATCTGTAGTGTTATCTGCCTGTTAAGTGGAGAGCTGCTCTTTCTCATAGAATCACAGAATCAACCAGGTTGGAAGAGACCTCCAAGATCATCCAGTCCAACCTAGCACCCAGCCCTAGACAATCAACCAGACCATGGCTCTAAGTGCCCCAGCCAGGCTTTGCTTCAACACCTCCAGGGATGGTGACTCCACCACCTCCCTGGGCAGCCCATTCCAATGCCAATCACTCTCTGTCAACAACTTCCTCCTAACATCCAGCCTAGACCTCCCCTGGCACAGCTTGAGACTGTGTCCCCTTGTTCTGTTGCTGGTTGCCTGGCAGAAGAGACCAACCCACACCTGGCTACAGCCTCCCTTCAGGTAGTTGTAGACAGCAATGAAATCAGCCCTGAGCCTCCTCTTCTGCAGGCTGCACACCCCCAGCTCCCTCAGCCTCTCCTCATAGGGTTTGTGTTCCAGGCCCCTCACCAGCTTCGTTGCCCTTCTCTGGACACATTCCAGTATCTCAACATCTCTCTTGAATTGAGGAGCCCAGAACTGGACACAGCACTCAAGGTGTGGCCTGACCAGTGCTGAGTTCAGGGGCAGAATAACCTCCCTTGTCCTACTGTTCCTGATCCAGGCCAGGATGCCATTGGCTCTCTTGGCCACCTGGGCACACTCCTCATGCATCTCTTCTTTCATATATCCAAGACATAAATGTGCCTGGATTATTTCTCCGTCTTTTTCTTTTCCACATCATACTGGTGCTGGATGAAGCATGGAGAGATTTTAGCAGACAAATTAAACTGCCAAATAAAATTTCCCATGTGACTGTGGCTAGCCACTGACATAATAATCATCACAAATTTCATTAAGGGTTACACATTTGTGGATACAATTTTATGGTCAGTCATCTCTGGAATGATTTCTCTCAAGAACAGAACAGTGCAGGCTGAACACATACCTTTAGCTTTAACTATTAAATGAACCAGAGTAGACACAGTAATTATTTGGCAGAGTGAATGCTGCTGAGTCTCCCCCAAGATAACCTGTTACAGGGCATGGAAAAGAGATTTAAACATGTCAGAGTTTCTTCCTTTATAATGTTATCCTAGTGCCCTTTGTTAACAGCTGGAAAAGTATTGTCATGAACATCCACGTTGTGGAGTGTCCCAGATATGTGATTTACTATGTGCCAATTTACAGAAGAAAGAATTAGAAACTTTAGTTGGCTGCTCTGCAAGCTCTTGGCTGTGTCAAGGGTTCTGCAATATTCCATTGCAAGAGTGAGAGCAGACAGAAGCCAATCCATTCAGGTTAATGCTACACCTCATATCAAATATCACAGTTATAAGCAAATGTTGTAAGCCAACAAGTTTGGAGTGCTTTGTAGTATGTTTCTCATTCGGTTTTATATTCTAACCTCTTTATTTTTCCTATTTATGTGCACATTTTAGTATAATGGAGTATGTATACAGTATATGTGTTGATCTGCTGGAGGGTAGGAGAGCCCTGCAGAGGGACCTTGACAGGCTGGATGGGTGGGCAGAGGCCAATGGGATGAGATTGAACAAAGCCAAGTGCAGGCTTCTACACTTTGGCCACAACAACCCCAAGCAGTGCTACAGGCTGGGGACAGAGTGGCTGGAGAGCAGCCAGGAAGAAAGGGACCTGGAGGTACTGGTAGGTAGTAGCTGAAGATGACCCAGCAGTGTGCCCAGGTGGGCAGGAGAGCCAATGGCATTCTGGCCTCAGGCCAGGAACAGTGTGGCTGAGGCACTTAGTGCCATGGTCCAGTTGATTGTCTAGGGCTGGGTGCTAGGTTGGACTGGATGATCTTGGTGGTCTCTTCCAACCTGGTTGATTCTATTACTCTCTGATTCTATGTCTGTTGTATAAACTAATTACATGCTGATTTAAGTAAAGCAACAATAATTAGAGTAAATTTCCTGGTAGAAGGCTCTAAGTTTTCTATTTAAACTGTAATACTTACTTGGAAAAGAGTATTTTCTCCCATGCTAAATTGTATGTCCTCTCTTCTCTCTCTTAAATATAATCTTCTTTATTGCCTACCTGCAATTATAATTAAGCCAGATGGGATCTGGTTGCTACAGCCAAGCATTATCAGAACTCAATTAGAATTGCTAAAAACTAATTCTGTTGACATTATGTGCATATCAGAGTGATACAATCAGGTGGAGATAGTTTGCTAAATGAATCACATTTATTTATACCTGACCACCACTCTCACTGGACTTACACAGTGTTCAGAAAGCTGAAATCTGCAGTTTAGATTCAGCTATTATTCTATTTTTTTGAGCTAGTAACAAATAATTCTTTCCACACCATTACCACCTGTTGATGTAGCCCTGAAATTTTACCTAGGTCCTCCGATTTGCACCAAGCATTTTCAAATCCAGATTTGAATCAAGCTTCAGCTTGAGCACACTGTGAATATTGTCGTCCTCTGTGATTTCACGGGCAGACGGCAGCCTTAGTTTATGAGATCAGGAAGAATCCACGTTAAAAGAAACTTGCACATCCACTTAACATATGGTGGACATTTAATCTGAGTAGTCTCTTTAAAGTTTGCTTAAGGAATGGAAATGAAGCGACAAATTACATTTTACTAGCTCTGCTCAAAGTATTACTGAAAACTGGTAAGAAAAAGGGAGAACCAAGGACAGTGGTTGTGGTTGTGGTTATCTTAGCATGAGAATCTCTAATGGGAACATTTAGCATGGTTTAGTTTTGCAAGGTGGCAAAAGCAGTTGAGGAGAGATTTTAAAATCATAAAATTCAAAAGGTGTTAGATTTAAAATGGGAGAAGAGAAAGCACTTAGCAGTTGGAGAGTCATCAGAAGAATTGTGAGCTGGAGCCTACTCTAACTCTTTCTGGTGGTTATTTTGTTGGGTTTTTTATTTTCAAGGAAAGGGTGTGCAAGTTTGAGGCAAACTGGAATAATTTAATGAGAGAAATTAGATTATAGGCTGTGAAAAGGAAACAATGGTGATGTCTACTTCACTCACAGGCTTGCTGACATGTATGAAAATAAGAACAAAAACAAAGGCAAGACAAAGCAGGAGAGTCAGTGTGTGTGTCTCTGTCACAGTTGGTGCCTGTGCTTTTCTCCCTGACCTGCTTTCTGTGTGACTAATCCTGCTTTCTAACCCCCTTGCTGATCCTCCAACTTCCCCTTGCACATAAGGCATATGCTAGGATAAGGTAGAGGGGTGGAAAGAAGGTGGAAGGGTGGTTGGGAGTCCCTCCTGGGGACTCTGATTGTTTCCGGGAGGGATGTTATGTTTCCGTATTTTAACTTGCATGTAACTGTAAATGTTGTGCATATCTATGCTTGCAACTTGTGCTAAGCTGTAAATATAGCTTCATTCCTTACCTTCCAGCTGGCTGAGTCTAGTTTGGGTGATTTTCTTAAGTGTGGTGGGGGCAGGTAATTCCCAAACCATCACACCATCACACCACATTTACTCAGCCTGATGGAAAGGCTGCACTTGTGTCTGGCAGCACTTGCGGGGATGGCTCATGATGGGGCTTGTCCTGAGTCCTGCTCAGTGTCTGAGCCCTCAAAGTCATAATTCGAAGCAAGAGTGCTGGAGCCCTGCTTTGAAGTGGACCCAGGCACCACATTTAAAGTTGGCATCTAGCCAGCTGTGTGTTTAGTCCAACTGGTGGCATCCTCCTGGCAGGTTTTTGAGACAGAGTTCTCCTTAGGAACTGCATAGTGAATGAAGTACCAGAGAGTGATAGACTTGCTGCACTGTAGGCTGAGGGGAAAGAGGAAATGGTAGCAGTGTTTGCAGACATGGCCTACAGTCCTTGCACTGTCAGCTCCTGCTTGCAGGGAACTTAATATACTTGTATTTCAGAGCACCCTAACTCACTGCCTCTGAGAGCATTTGCGTGCTGGCTCTCACAGGTACAAGATGGTTGGGAGCCCCTCGCAGGGACTCTGGTTTCTGGGAGGGGAGCTGTGTTTCTGTATTACTTTTAACTTATGTATTTCTGTCTGTAGCTGTAAATATTGTAAATACCTGCTTGTATGTTGTGCTAAGCTGTAAATATAAAGCTTCATTCCTTAATTTCCATCTGTCTGAGTCTAGTCTGGGTTATTTCATAAGAGTGTTGGGGCAGGTAACTCTCAAACCAGTACAAAGGGTCAGAAAACTTTCAATCGACTTTGAGGTCACTTATAAACTATCTTGGTCTATATCAAACCATTTCAGCTTGAAAAGGAGTCTCTTTATACTTCACCAGAGTACACTTTAAATGGTCAGAATTGTCTTTAGACCATAGAAGGAACAAAGACCAAATACCTGAGTTTGGGCTGTAGGGGAAAGTAAGCCCACCTGTTTTTTAGAGTATCACTTACAAATGTGTAAATAAATACTTGTGTTTCTTTAAAGCCATTCAGAATTATTCTTCCTTCCAGACACAGACAATATTTCCTCCTATTTCTAAGCAAAAGATAAAAGATTTTCTCCCCCTAATGGCTATAATCAAACTCAACCTTCCGCATTTAAGTGTAAAGATACCCAAGTTTTGCTACCCCTGCTATCCAATGTTGACCATTTTTTTGAGATTTGGAGATACTGCCAGCATCCACTTTTGAGTGAAGAAGTCAGAAATGTATTTTTCAGTTTCCTCTGCAGATGTGCATGCATTTACACAGGACGTTATTGTGCGTTTGGTTTCAGATGCCAGGTCTCTTCCATGTGTTCTGATAGAGGTATGTGATGATGCTTTTAAACTTACTGTGATCTTTCTATACATGTAATGTACTTTCCCAAGGTTTCTTCTTTTTCCAATATGACATTTATACTACAGGGAGTTTATTTGTTTCAAGTCAGGAGTCTGGCTTCTCCAAAAGTGACTCTGAGCATCTGGTCTTGCTTTTTTACCATTTTTCTCCTGATCAAATCATTGTGTGTATAGACCTGATTGTGCTTGATCCAATCAAAAATGTGTTTCATTTTCCAGAGAGTCACTGTGGCTGCCAAACACAACCCAAATGGCAGTCTGAGAAACAGTGTCTCCTCACAGGAACAGAGAATGTGCAGAAATGTTTATTTCTAAGGCACCTGCCAGACACCTACTGATGCATCCTACATAGAAAAATACTTCACAATGGTCATTTCTTGGGTAGAGGAAAATATTACCTTTACAGATATTTGTTAAATTAATTTGTTTGACCATATATAGATAAAAAAAAAAACAACAAACCCAAACCAGTGTGCACTTGCAGCCCCAGGGGCCAACCAGGTCCTGGGCTGCATCAGGAGTCCAGGCCAGCAGGTCAAGGTGGGTGATTCTCCCCCTCTACTGTGCTCTGCTAAGACCCCACCTGGAGTACTGCATCCAGTTCTGGAGCCTCTATTACAGGAGGGATATGGACGTGCTGGAGCATGTCCAGAGAAGGGCCACGAGGATGATTAGAAGACAGAAGCAGCTCTGCTATGAGCACGGACTGAAAGAGTTGAGGCTGTTCAGTCTGGAGAAGAGGAGGCTCCCAGGTGACCTTCTTGTGGCCTTCCAGTATCTGAAGGGGGAATACAAAAAAAAGCGGGGGAGGGACTTTTTAGGCTGTCAGGGAGTGACAGGACTGGGGGGAATGGAGCAAAGCTGGAGGTGGGGAGATTCAGACTGGATGTGAGGAGGAAATTGTTCAGCATAAGAGTGGTGAGAGGCTGGAATGGGTTGCCCAGGGAAGTGATTGAGGCCCCATGGCTGGAGGTGTTCAAGGCCAGGCTGGATAAGGCTGTGGGCAGCCTGATGTAGGGTAGGGTGGGGCTTGGAACTAGATGATCCTTGTGGTCCCTTCCAACCCTGACTGGTTCTATGATTCAGACCGAAATAACTCCTTTCTACTATGACCAGTTAGTGTACCTACTCAACCAATTCTTCTGGTCATTTCAGTAATTATTGGACAAAGTTTTCTCATTTATTTTGCCTCTGCTTAAAAAACCCACAACTCTTACACAAGGTAGGAGTCACAGACTCCTAGCAACAATTGGTTTAGTAAATGCTTTGCTGAAAGCTTCCTTAGTAACCTGAAGACACCTTGGCATTTTCAGTTGTTTTCTTTTCCTTCCCCTTTCAGTGAGTGTACCTTCAGATAAAATCAGATTAATAAGTTTTAGTTAATTAATGGAGACCTTTCTGTCTAACAACTTACAGTGATGAAACAAAACACAGCGTGCCACAGAATGCTTCTTCAAGTAAGAACTTTCTATCCTGAATAAGCATGACCTATTGACACAGGTACAGGTTGTGCAAGGGAACCACTCAGCAGACATGGTACTACCTTTTCACCTGCCTGGGTAGACATGTCAATAGCATCTGTCAGACCATGGTTATCTACTGTGACTTCCAGACAGTAGCCAACTATTATCCTGGGCCAACATATCCTCTGTCACTTATTTTGTCTCCTTGGCTTTAATGGAACATGACATGGATGGCCAGCAGCAGAATATATTGATCTGAGTGAAATATATGCAGGAGCAGTAGCTAAATGATTGCATAATGTTCATTTCAGTTGCTCTCTGTAGGTAAATTTAGTTTCATACCAAAATGAGATCTGCTTCTTTGGTTTATGTCAGGATATGGCTGGGATGTGTTTTTAAAATGGTGTGATATCTTCTGCCATTTTAGGCAACAAAGGAAAGGTGAGAAAAGTTCAGAGAATCATCAATCAATCAAAGTAAGGATGACATTTGCAATTACTCACACTGGGAGAAAAGTCACAAAAGCCACTAATTCTCATGCTTCAAGACATAATTGAGCAACAGCTGGAGTCAGGAATAATTTTCCTCTATGACAGAGAATTGCACAATTTTATGCATTAGGCCATTTTTGTCTACATTTGAGATGGCTGGCACCAGCTCAGTTGAAGACAGAAGGTCAGATTAGATGGTCCTCTGGTTTGTTCTGTAGCAGTTATGTTTGTACACTGATTTATCACTGTAACAGTCCCAAGCTGTCCCAGGCGTCATGTAGGCGTTAATGGCTGCTGCTTCATTCTGTTTTCCATCTGCTTTGTATAACCTGGAAATTAATACCAGCTGAGACTGTGGTTAAATCTTGTACCAACAAGTAGCAAAATGAGAATATGGAAGTGCAAGAGACCATGCAACAAATGAACATCTTCCACATAGGCCTGTTTTCCTTTAGCAGTACTCACTAATTAACAAAGACTCTGTATTACAAAGACTCCTCTGAAAAAAATGTATTCAATGGCTTCAGTATCACTCCAGTGCCTATGATTAGCTTTTGGTGAAGTGCTAACAAGGCTTTCATGAACCACAAAATGGACAGGATGGAAATGACACAAGAATGAGTCAACAGCTTAACAGTTATGGAGGTTCAGTCCTGCACTCTGCTCTTCTCCAAAGAAAACCGGATCAGGTTAAAGATCACCTAAAGAATCTAAAAGTGCACAGGTCCATGAAACTTGACAAGATCTGCAAGTCCTGGGAGAACAGGAGAATGAAGTTGCAAAACTGCTTTCCATCATATTTGAAAAGTCAAGGCAATCTGGTGAAGCTCTTACTGACTGGAATACAGGAAATACAACCCTCATTTTCAGAGAGGAAAAAAAACTCCAGGGAACTACAGACCAGTGACTCTCACTTCTGTGCCTGGCAAGATCATGGAGCAGATCCTTCTGGAAACTCTGCTAAGGCACGTGAAAAAGGAGGAAGTGATTGGTGACAGCCAGCATAGCTTCAATAAGGGCAAACCAACTCCCACCTGGCTACAACCTCCTTTCATGTAGTTACAGACAGCAGTGAGATTACCTCTGAGCCTCCTCTTCTCCAGGCTAAACCATCCCAACTCCCTCAGCCTCTCCTCATTCCATTCATTCCACTGGGTAGGCAGTTTAAAACAATTATGCCAGTCGTACTGAAAATGGAAAGTTTTTGAGCCCAACAGTGAAATGTGTGTTGGAAATAGTTTGTAACTTTGAAGCAGTCCTGTAGATAGAGAGATGACATCCTTTTTGTTCTTCCTTTTGGCCCCCTCAGTAACGTATTAGCCATAAGTCTGACTCTTACCTAAACAAGGGCCAAGACTCCACTTGGTAATTTTTCCACTCAGATGTAGCTTTTGACCCTGGTCACTCACACCAATCATGTGCACTGGGAGAATTCATCTGGCTTTGGAAGTGCGCTGGCTTGAAGCTAGCTGGAATATTTTGGTGAGAAGAATTAGATTCTAGGCTGTGAAAAGGAAACAGTGGTGATGTCTGCTGCACTCATAGGCTTGCTGAGATGGATAAAAACAAGAATGCAAACATAGATAACAGAGTTACTCTCTGGCTCTGGCTGCTTGCCGTTCTCTCCCTAACCTGCTGTCTGTGCGACTAATACCGCTGCTTCCTAACCCCTCTGGCCAATTCCCCAACCTCACCTTGAATGTAAGGCAAAGTCTAAGATAAGGTAGAGGGGTGGAAAGGATGTAGAAGGGTGGTTGGGAGCCCCTCCTGGGGACTCTGGTTTCTAGGAGAGGTGTTGTGTTTCTGTATTAACCTCTTTAACTTGCCTATTTCTGTCTATAGCTGTATATATATTATAAATGCCTGCTTGTATCTTGTGCTAAGCTATAAATATAAAGCTTCATTCTTTAATTTCCAGCTCAGCTGAGTCTAGTTCAGGTGATTTTCACAGGAGTGGGGGGGTGGGTAACACCCATGCCATCACAGGAAGCTGCAAGTCTCTCCTTCAAGGAAGTGGAGTTAGCGCTGCACTGTGACCAGACAACTGTCTTGAAGGAATTTCATGGGCAATTTTAACTCAGTCATTCAGTACTCAAGGCTGTATGTATCTCCCTTTCCTCTTTTTCCTAGGTCAGCAATTGCTACATTGCCTCATCCTGTTCTATAGTTTGGCTTCTTTGTAATCCTGTAATCTATATTTATGGCAGAGAAGGCTAAAACCAGACAGTTCTTTTCTCTTGTGCCTTCAGGCTTACTTGGACTGGCTGAAGTAGACTGCTGCTGACTGAGAGCTAGGGTATAAAACATTTAAGATGGTATTATTCTTCATCCTGCATACCAACCCTTTCATGAATTAATCCTAATGGTAAAAAAAAATAAATAAACCCCAAAGTGAACAAAAAAGTAGTACAAACATATGGAGCAGATGATATTGCTAACTGAGAGCAGACTTAGAGCTAACCCGATACACATAAACAAGATGTCTTTGGGACCATGGTAAGTAAATAGAAAACCACTCTATGGAAATTATTCATTCATGTGACATTGAACAATAGTCTCGTCCAAGAGACATGAGAGTTGTGTTAGGCCTCATTTAGAGTACAGACAATCAATTTTAAAAAGAAGAATAAAAATGATGGTCCTGATAAACAGAGGTGGTTGGGCTTTCTGTGTGAGGAAGTCAGAGATGTGCTTGTTCTTGTTTGAACTAACACGTGCAGAGCACAGAAAGAGAATAGCTGGCAGTGTAGGCATGCTGAGTCCAGTTGTGTCTGCTTCTTTAAAAGAGAAAATAGGGCAGTCTGGAAAAGTGTGTAAGGACACTGGGGGTACTGGTAGAGAGTAGCTGAAGATGAACCAGCAGTGTGCCCAGGTGGCCAGGAGAGCCAATAGCATCCTGGCCTGGATCAGGAACAGTGTGGCCAGTAGGACAAGGGAGGTTATTCTGCCCCTGTACTCAGCACTGGTCAGGCCACACCTTGAGTGCTGTGTCCAGTTCTGGGCTCCTCAATTCAAGAGAGATGTTGAGATACTGGAAGGTGTCCAGAGAAGGGCAACNTCTGGTTGATTGTCGAGGGCTGGGTGCTAGGTTGGACTGGCTGAGCTTGGAGGTCTCTTCCAACCTGGTTGAGTCTATGATTCTATGACAGTTTAATAAACTCTAGCCTTTATTTCACAACTTGCTGTATTTCTGTGGTCATGTCTATATAGGCAATTTTTCTTAAATGCCTTGCCACTGAAACAGCACATCTACAGCTCCCATGTTGGTAGATGCAGTGGAGACACTGCTATAGAAAAGGCAATTGGACTTTCATCAACTCTTTATCTCATCCTACTCAGAACAAGACTGGATGACATGAAGAAGCAGGAGGACAAAAGATCACTGTTTTCATGCCTTTGCCAGTATTGTCACTATTGCTCCTGCAGGGAGTATTGTATTTCTAAACTGTAGAGAGACCTAAAACCAGACACAGATGTTCAGGTATCAGGACTCTATTGTTTGCCAGACCTCTGAGCTGGCTGTACATAAACTGTTCCTGAACTTGAACTGCTCAGGGAGGTGGTGGAGTTGCTGTCCCTGCAGGTGTTGAAGAAAAGCCTGGCTGAGGCACTTGGTGCCATGGTCTAGATGACTGAATAGGGCTGGGTGCTAGGTTGGACTGGCTGATCTTGGAGGTCTCTTCCAACCTGGTTGATTCTATGGTTCTGTGATCACCAGCACCATTACATCAGCTGTCCTGCAGTTAGGCACTTAGTAATGTGGCCCAAGTTTGTGTGCCCCAAAACATCTAGACTTTGTAGAAGATTTACTGTGCAAACCCAAACTTGGTGACAGAGTAGCCTGCTTCGATACCAATCAAATTCTTGATTCTGAAAGTCCTTGCTAAAAAAAAAAAACCCTGAGACCTGGAGTAACATTTTAGTTTTTTTCTTGCAAGATCTCTTTATAATCATTGCAAAAGCAACAGAATTATGCATGATTTTGATGGGAAGTTATTATGTCCATTTATTTCTGGGCCTCCGCTCTTAGGAACAGCATGTGATGTATGGAGCATTAGAATTGTGCACCCACTAATTCTGAGTTATGCTACAAGAGGAGAAAAACAATCAAAACTGTACTCTCTTTCACAACCAAATGGCATAAATTTCAGAGTTTCCAGAAGTAATGTAAGTAACTGATGCATAATCACATTGGGATTAGTCTGTGCTCTGTTTATTTCTGGTGGAACGATGAAAACCATTGAGCGAAGGCCAAGTATCAATCTGAGTTAGCCACACTGTGGTGAAGGAATTGCAGTTTCATTGATCTAACTCAGTCCATCAGTCACGTGCACTGTCCTGGTAATTAAGCATTTAACAACCTTTGTTCTTGTGCCACAAAAGGCTGTGGCAAAGCAAAATTTGGATAAGAACAGAAACTGTTTTTATGATTATTTACAAAAATGAATTCCTTCTTTTCGCAAAACTCAGTGAAGCAATTATGTATTTCTGTGCCACTGCCAAAAATGCAGAACTTCATTTTCCTCTCTTCAGTGACTCTCCTTATTCCATGAAGGCATTTATAAGCAAGATTGTCTGCATGAAGGCTCTTTGTTCTGGCAAGGATCTTTTTTAAAAATTAGAATATGTGTGGTTGGGGTAAGATTATTGCTGTGACAAGAGTATGTTGCCTGGGAGAAGAGACCAACCCCCACTACAGTCTCCCCTCATTGCTGTCTACAACTACCTGAAGGGAGGTTGTAGCCAGGTGAGGGTTGGTCTCTTCTGCCAGGCAAGCAGCAACAGAACAAGGGGACACAGTCTCAAGTTGTGCCAGGGGAGGTCTAGGCTGGATGTTAGGAGGAAGTTGTTGGCAGAGAGAGTGATTGGCATTGGAATGGGCTGCCCAGGGAGGTGGTGGAGTCGCCGTCCCTGGGGGTGTTGAAGCAAAGCCTGGATGAGGCACTTAGTGCCATGGTCTAGTTGATTGGACGGGGCTGGGTGCTAGGTTAGACTGGATAATCTTGGAGGTCTCTTCCAACCTGCTTGATTTTATGTTTCTATGACTATTCTTGGCCATATAAGAGTTGTTTCCCATCTAACTTTTCCTGCTATCTTTTATTTCTTGCTCCAGATTAAACTCCCTGATTATTGTCCAGTCCTCCATGGTCAGTGAGAAAAGATGATTCTTTTCATCCTTGCAAAGCCTTTTTACACATTTGAGCTCACTTCAGTGCTCTTTTTGTTAGGAAAGACAAATCCAGTTATTTCATTCTTTCATCACAAGTTATGTTTTCTAGACCTCTGACCATTTTCATTAGCCTTGTTTGGATTATCTCCAATATTTTCACATCTTTCTTGCAATTCACTTCTCAAAACTTTACTCCAGCTGAGACTGTAACAGTTCTAAGAGAAGCAGAAGGACTGTTTCATATGTCTTGTCTTGTTTATACATCCCGCTGTGAGGTTAGCCTTTCCATAACATCGGAACGCTTCTGAATGTTGTTCAATTTGTGATTCACTCAACCCCTGAGATGAGGCTCTCAAAAATGACTATCATCCTGGAGTTTTCATGTTTGTTGGGTTGGTCTGTTTGTTTGGGGTATTTTTTCTGTCTTGTATCTATGTGGCTGATTTTCTTAGACTTGCTATGACCGAGTTTCATCCAGTCTTTTTTTTTTTGGCCCCTCAAAATTTCTTCATTTTGATATAATTTTGATTTCTCTTCTTACTCTTCTAAACGTTAAGTTTAATCAACATGTCTTTTCTTCCCTCCTGAAAGTCTGTTGGTCATGAAAATACTGAGCACTTGTAGATTCAGGGCAGCATGGGATTGACCCGTATCCTCTTATTGACCAAGGATTACTGATAACAACTGATTGAAACTCCTGTAATTTGGCATGCGGTTTACAATCAACAAAAGACTTCTGTAGCATCTTCATAAAGTGGTCAAATAGTTCATTAAAAGGAAGATATCTATCTTCAGGATATTCTTTGCTCTGTTACTAGGCTAGAGAAAGACATTAAGCATGATTTTGTTCTTGGCAAACCCCTCTTAGCTCTTAGTCTGATGAAATAGTTTCCACTTTGACAGATGATACTAAACAAAAAGTACTAAAACTTGACATTTCAGCTGATGAATAGAGGTTAACTTGCATCCAAGCTTTTAAAAAATACTAGTTGGGATTTTTTGTGTGGTTTGGGTTTTTTGTTTTGTTTTGTTTTATTTGCTTTGTTTTTTTATTCAAATTGCTAATATTATTTTCCAGTAAGTTTGGAAAGAATAGGCAAGTTCCAATAGAAAAGAAAATTCTTAATGCTATGCTAATATCAATAAAAGATAAATAAGATAAACCAGTTATAATCTTGGTCTTCAGAAATATTGGCCTAGCTATCTAAACAGCTGATAAAGGAGTTCATTAATAAAGATTAAGAGAAGAGGATATAATAGAAGTCAATTATGACGGCCTCTATGGGAAGATCATCATCAGTAAGTTTGCAGATGACACCAAGCTAAGAGCAGGTATCAATCTATTGGAGGGTAGGAGACCCCTG
>WAAF01000664.1:903-30190 GCA_013400475.1 Tricholaema leucomelas
TCCTACTGGCCACACTGTTCCTGATCCAGGCCAGGATGCCATTGGCTGTCCTGGCCACCTGGGCACACTGCTGGCTGATGATTCTCTAGGTTTCTACACTTTATGTCCTGCATCCCTTTCCTCATATCACCAGGCAAGCTATTTACATTCTGTAAAGACATCTGGGTAGCACAAAGATCAAATCTGGCAGCTCTTATCATAGAATTATGCAATTATAAAGAAATCCTAATCACTGAAAAGAAAAACCCACCCACACCATAAGCTGCCACAGATAGGTCAGTAGGTTGTGTTTGGTGTTGGTGTAGCAGATGAGATGCAAAAATGAATGACATCAGGAGCACACTTTTTAGTAAGATGTTGTTATTAAGATTATTAAATAGTGTTTGGGAAAAAGCCTTGGTGGGACAGTGCTTTATAAAGCAAAATCTTTCTCAATCCCCGGAACACGACCACTCATATGCTTTTAAAATGCACACAGACATCTGCCTGGAGCTCTGAGACTGGCTTCTTATGTGATGTGCAAAGTCTACAAGTTGCTGTTTTGGCTTCCATGCTTTGGTGGTTGTCTTTAGAGTAACTTTTTAAGTGATCTATGTGAAACTAATCTTGTGCCTGATAGATTTCACAAGGTAGTTTTTCTCTGTCTAACTGATAACACCTTCTATGGTTTGAAACCAGTCAAACTGAAAAGAGACTTAAGGTAAGTGCCATAGTATTTCTAAGGGCACTCTACAATTTTGGGAGCAGCTGAATCAAGGGGGTGGGGGTACAGATTTTGGCACATCATGAGCAACAAGGCTTTTTGGGGCATGTTGTTTCAAATGGTTTGGGAACAATGTGGATGCGCAGGGACCTGATCTGCTCGAGAGCCACGAAGCTGAAGTGTTAATGTACTGCTAGTAAAATTGTAGTGGAGTCATTCTGAAGCACTTAAGGTGCATTACCATAGGTGATACTGTGTAGTGATCTCATGGAGGCAATTTATAGCAGCTGAGCAGCTCTTGTTGTGCCATTAAATGTGAATATCTGCAGCTTTTGTTTTGTTCCAACAGAACAACGAAAACGAAACAGCACTGCACTGCGCAGCTCAGTATGGTCACTCGGAAGTAGTCGCTGTGCTCTTAGAGGAGCTAACAGACCCCACAATAAGAAACAACAAACTAGAAACACCTCTGGATTTGGCAGCACTTTATGGACGTCTGCGTGTTGTAAAAATGATCATCAAAGCATACCCAAACCTGATGAACTGTAACACAAGGAAACACACCCCTCTGCATCTCGCTGCGCGGAACGGCCACAAAGCTGTTGTACAGGTGCTGCTGGAGGCTGGGATGGATGTCAGCTGCCAAGTTAGTGTGTAATTTCTTTCTCTTATTTTTCTTTTTCTCCTTTCTCCTTTCCTTTCCTTCCTCCTCTCCTTTCCTTCCTCCTCTCCTTGCCTTTCCTTTCTTCTTTCCTTTCCTTTCTCCTTTCCTTTCCTTTCTCCTTTCCTTTCTTTTCTCCTTTCCTTTCTTTTCTCCTTTCCTTTCTTTTCTCCTTTCCTTTCTTTTCTCCTTGCTTTTCTCCTTTCCTTTCTTTCCCCCTTTCCTTTCTTTCCCCCTTTCCTCTCTTTCCCCCTTTCCTCTCTTTCCCCCTTTCCTCTCTTTCCCCCTTTCCTCTCTTTCCCCCTTTCCTCTCTTTCCCCCTTTCCTCTCTTTCCCCCTTTCCTCTCTTTCCCCCTTTCCTCTCTTTCCCCCTTTCCTCTCTTTCCCCCTTTCCTCTCTTTCCCCCTTTCCTCTCTTTCCCCCTTTCCTCTCTTTCCCCCTTTCCTCTCTTTCCCCCTTTCCTCTCTTTCCCCCTTTCCTCTCTTTCCCCCTTTCCTCTCTTTCCCCCTTTCCTCTCTTTCCCCCTTTCCTCTCTTTCCCCCTTTCCTCTCTTTCCCCCTTTCCTCTCTTTCCCCCTTTCCTCTCTTTCCCCCTTTCCTCTCTTTCCCCCTTTCCTCTCTTTCCCCCTTTCCTCTCTTTCCCCCTTTCCTCTCTTTCCCCCTTTCCTCTCTTTCCCCCTTTCCTCTCTTTCCCCCTTTCCTCTCTTTCCCCCTTTCCTCTCTTTCCCCCTTTCCTCTCTTTCCCCCTTTCCTCTCTTTCCCCCTTTCCTCTCTTTCCCCCTTTCCTCTCTTTCCCCCTTTCCTCTCTTTCCCCCTTTCCTCTCTTTCCCCCTTTCCTCTCTTTCCCCCTTTCCTCTCTTTCCCCCTTTCCTCTCTTTCCCCCTTTCCTCTCTTTCCCCCTTTCCTCTCTTTCCCCCTTTCCTCTCTTTCCCCCTTTCCTCTCTTTCCCCCTTTCCTTTCTTTTCCCCCTCCCCTTTCCCCTTCCCTTCCCTTCCCTTCCCCATTAGAAGACACTTCAAATGAAGCAGCTTCTTACATTTCTATCCTTTCTAAATACACTTGCATTCACTTTCATGGAAGTGTGGCAAGGGGACAGGTAAGACAGATTTATTCATTGCAACCCAACTAATGTGTTCAAAGGGGGCACCTCAGGAAACATGCACATCTTCAAAACTGAGTGTAGAATTTAGGGTTGTCTTCAGACATGCAAATAAACAACTCCTATCAACCATTCATGGAGGACTACCTATATTTGTGTTAATGACCATAGCAGTCTCTAACAACCTTTGACTGAAAACTCATTTTCCATGAATTTCTATGCATTCCATGAATTCTGTGAACCATTCATGGAGGACTACCTGTATTTTTGTTAATGACCATAGCAATCTGTGACAATCTTTGTCTGAAAACTCATTTTCTATGAATTTTTATGAAATCTATGATTTCTATGAACCATTCATGGAGGACTACCTATATTTTCGTTAATGACCATAGCAATCTGTGACAATCTTTGTCTGAAAACTCATTTTTAATGTGTTTCTATGAATTCTATGAAATCTATGAATTCTATGATCAATTCATGGAGGACTACCTATATTTTTTGTTAATGACCATAGCAGTCTCTAACAATCTTTGTCTGAGAACTCATTTTCTATGAATTTCTATGAATTCTATGAACCATTCATGGAGGACTACCTATATTTGTGTTAATGGCCATAGCAGTCTCTAACAACCTTTGACTGAAAACTCATCTTCTATGAATTCTATGAAATCTATGCATTTCTTTGCATTCTGTGAGTTCTATAAACCATTCATGGAGGACTACCTATATTTTTGTTAATGACCATAGCAATCTGTGACAATCTTTGTCTGAAAACTCATTTTTAATGTGTTTCTATGAATTCTATGAAATCTATGAATTCTATGATCAGTTAATGGAGGACTACCTATATTTGTGTTAATGACCTTAGCAGTCTCTAACAATCTTTGTCTGAAAACTCATTTTTAATGAATTTCTATGAATTCTATGAAATCTATGAATTCTATGATCAATTCATGGAGGGCTACCTATATTTTTTGTTAATGGCCATAGCAGTCTCTAACAACCTTTGACTGAAAACTCATTTTCTATGAATTCTATGAAATCTATGAATTTCTTTGCATTCTATGAGTTCTATAAACCATTCATGGAGGGCTACCTATATTTTTGTTAATGACCTTAGCAGTCTCTAACAACCTTTGACTGAAAACTCATTTTCTATGAATTCTATGAACCATTTAGAGAGGACTACCTGTATTTTTGTTAATGACCATAGCAGTCTCTAACAATCTTTGACTGAAAACTCATTTTGTCAGAGTTCTCCAACTCTAAATTCAAAGCTATTGAATAATAATAATATCCTCAATATTAACAACAATAGTAATAATAACTATAATAAAAATAACAATAACTTATGATGATGATGATGATGATGATCATGATGCTTATAATGATGATGATTATTATTTCATTTTTTCCTAAATGTCTGTTCTGTAAATCTTAAAGCACATTTTACATCAATACACTCTCACAACTACTGACCCCAATGTGTAAGCTGTTTGGTGTGTCTAGTTCTAAGTACAGGAAGTTAGAGTGGTTTAAAAAGGGTAACTAAAAAAAAACCCCAACTTATAAAAGGGTAACTTAAAAAAACAAAGACATAGATGCAAGGTACAGCAGCAATAAATTTCATATCTAGTTCTTTGTAGTTGAAAGAGTCCAAACATTTTAACTACAGATGACCTGATGCTGTTATGTCTTGCCACAGTCTTCTGATTTCTCTTGATTTTATTGGTTCTGTGTTTGACATCAAATTGTGTTTTACCCTCAGATTCAAAGTAGCTTTCTTGATGCCTGAGTATGCACAATGTGCTTCAAATTAAAGCTGTTTCAGCTTTATATCTATTTTCACATAACCAAGCATAGCTGCATGTCTCTTGAAGTCACATCCAGACATTCTTTACCATAGAATCATAGTATCAAGCAGGTTAGAAGAGACCTCCAAGATCATCCAGTCCAACCTAGCACCCAGCCCTATCCAGTCAACCAGACCATGGCACTAAGTGCCTCATCCAGGCTTTGCTTCAACACCTCCAGGGATGGTGACTCCACCACCTCCCTGGGCAGCCCATTCCAATGCCAATCACTCTCTCTGCCAACAGCTTCCTCCTAACATCCAGGCCAGACCTTCTCCAGCACAACTTGAGGCTGTGTCCCCTTGTTCTGTTGCTGGTTGCCTGGCAGAAGAGCCCAACCCCAGCTGGCTACAGCCTCCCTTCAGGTAGTTGCAGACAGCAATGAGGTCTGCCCTGAGCCTCCTCTTCTCCAGGCTGCACAAAGTCACCACAAGGCGACTTAATAAATCCTGTGAACTTTGCTTAAGCTTTGACTAAGTTGCATAACCTTTTGAAGCTTTAGGTGCATTTAATCAAACACCTTTGTAGATTGCCCCTGGATCCCATGCATTTTTTGATTTGGGGATTCTTCCATCAAGGCCATGTTTTGAGGAAAAGAAGGTGAAAGAAAGATAGATCTAAAAAAAATCCACCACAAAACCTCTAAGAAAATATCAATCTATTTTAAGATTAGGAATGAATGTTCTCAAAGGCCTTCAAAATGAAATTCTGGTAAAACCATTTTGCTGTTTTTCTTGGCTGTAGTTTGAACAAGATGATCCTTGTGGTCCCTTCCAACCCTGACTGATTCTATGATCTTTTGAGTGTGTTTTCTTGCTTCAAATTATTTCATACTGAAGTCATTTGCCTCTGTGTGTGTTTGCCTCCTATTATGCTTCAAATTTAATTTGCTTTTGATTTGCTTTACTGGGAAATGATACACTTGCAAAGGTTAATGCAAGCAGCTCTTTTCTTTCAGCTGCTCTTTACTATTACTACTTCTTCAGTAACTCAGGAAAGCTTAACGCTAAAGCAACACCTAACAGAGCACTTGAATGCATCTTTCTCTTCTAACTCCAGCAAATGAATGGAGGAAAAATCAGAAAGAAACTGATGTCTGAATTGATGCTTAGAAAATCAAATCATTGTAGGAAAAAAGTCTTTGTCATGGCAGCTTACAAACTGATGGCTACACCAGGGTTGAATATTACACAGTGCTTTTATGAAATGTGTTCCTTTTCTTATGTAATCAAGATAATTTTAGCACCACTGTGAATCCTCCTAAGCCATTTCTATCTATAATTACACCAAATGTTTTTCAGTGTTCTTTAAAAAATACAGTGGCTGCAAATTCTGTGAAATGAGGGATTCTTCCAGCAGTGGAGATCTGTTTGCCATCTGCACTACCATGTTAGTACCCTTGTAAAAATAAATTAAATTCTAATTGGCTTTAAGTCATTTATATTCTTAATTTCCTTAGTTGTTCTTAGGCAAGGGGGATTATTTTCTTCTTTAATTTACTTTTTTTCACCACTGGATAATCTTGTTTCTTCTGCTGGAGAGCAGTCCTGTGGAGAGGAACCTGGGGGTCCTTGTGGATGACAAGTTAACCATGGCACATCAATGTGCCCTTGTGGCCAAGAAGGCCAATGGGATCCTGGGGTATATTAGGAAGAGTGTGTCCAGCAGATCAAGGGAGGTTCTCCTTCCCCTCTACTCTGCCCTGCTGAGACCTCATCTTGAGTACTATGTTCAGTTTTTAGCTCCCCAGTTGAAGTTGAAGAGGGTNTCTATGGAGACCTTGAAGGCCTGTCTGGATGTGTTCCTGTGTGATCTGTGTTAGATAGGATTGTCCTGCTCTGGCAGTGGGGTTGGACTCAGTGATCTCCTTGGGTCCCTTCCAACCCCTAACATCCTCTGATCCTGTGTGTTTGTCCTACTTGCCATAAGGAAAGATAATTTATTTTCTCACTGATATACATGTTCTCCATCAATATGTTCCTTCTTATTTGGCATCTTGACATATTGACAAGCTGGCTCTGTTCATATTGTTAGCTTATTACTTCTATCACCTCTGAAAAATTCTTTGCTGATGACTACTGGCAGCTTGTTAAACAGGGGAGCATAAACTATCAGCTTGTTACTTAAAAACTGAAGTCAGCTCTTTTAATATGAATTAAATTGCTCTGCATCAGTGATTGGGATAGAACAATATATAAAGTATAATCCCATGGGGTAAAGAAAAGGGTGCACATTCACACACAGTAAATAAATTCATCTTATCAGCTGTAAAGAGCTCTCAGAAGGTTGAGAGCCAATTACAGAAGTAGCCTGCTTGCTATCACTATGTAACTGTAAATATTTGTTTGTTAAAGTGGGGGATTTGCTTTAGCCATGTTATCTTTCTCTTCTCTGCTCCCTGAGCACTTTTAATCATAGCAAATATTTGGACTAATGGTAGAAGAGCCTTTAATTTTTGATTGAATTAATCACCAATTCTATTCATTTCCCAGGTCTATCCAATATCCTTCAATCTGAAATTATTTACAAGTGGGCAATACAAATCTGCTTCATCTCTTTATGCATTGAAGTTTTCATTTAAATTGAAACATGTGAAAAAATACACAGGTTTTGGGTGAGTGAGAGGTTTTGGGCCCTCAGTAAAATAAGCTGCTGCACAGTTCAGTGTGTTTCATGTAAACAGGAGTTTTATAATTGTAAATACCTTAAAAACTTGTCCCCTCCTGCTTATCTAACTTTCATCTGTCCCTCTTTGCCTTCCTTATCTGTTCCAGTAACAATGGCAATTCCCATTGCTTATCACTGTAGTTCTTCCACAGAGCTATGCCCCTTCTCTTTTTTTCTTTTGCTGTCACTATGTACAGAGGATATTCCATGAATCAATTTGCAAAGTGTGATGGTTTGGGTGTTCCCCGCCCCCCACACTTTAGAAATCACCCAGACTAGACTCAGCCAGCTCTGGAAATATGAATGAAGCTTATATTTACAGCTGGCACAGTGTACAAGCAGAGATTTACAGTATATATACAGTAATATACAGAAATATACAAGGTAAAAAGGTAATACAGACACAACTCCCCTCCCAGAAACCTGAGTCCCCAGGAGGGGCTCTCAACCACCCCCTCACCTTCCCCCTACCCCTCTCAACCTTACCCCAGTCCCAAGGAAGAATGGAGGTTCGGCCAAGAGGATTAAGAAGCAAAGGTGAATCAGCAAAGCAAATGGAGAGTGAGGTTAGAAAGCAAGGTGGAGTTCAGCCAGCAGCCCAGGAGCTCCAGCAGGCAAAGCTCCCAGTGAAGAGAGCAAGAAAGTGACTTTATCTTTGTTCTGCCTTTCTTTTCTACACATCTCAGCAAGGCTGTGAGGGAAGTAGACTTCACCATTGTTTTCATTTCTCAGCCTATGATCTAATTCTTCTCACCAAAACATTCTAGCTAGCTTCAAACTAGCACACAAAGCTACCATTCCATCTCTCAGATGATGTCTGAAATCCCTGTCAAAACTCTAGTAAACATCCTGTGAGTAAGGACTAGACAAGTGACCTAATTAGAAGCTCTTGTATATTTACATGGTTAAAAAAGAGAAATCTCTAATTAATACAACTCTTGATGCTTCTCTGTGAGCCTGTAAATTGTACACCAAGTTGATTTGTTTACCTCAGAGTTCCTTTTGATGATGTCCTTCTATCCTTGCTTGCTTTGTGTGTCCAGCTGTGACATTGTACCTGTATTTAGCTGTAAGCTTACTTGGGGCAGAGACTGGTTTATGGTTTATATTTAGCACCCTTTGTACTATAGGTCTGTATGTTCCATACACAGAAAACCTATGCCAGGGCATCAGTATGTAATCCATTGATGCAAAATCAAGCAAGCTTCATTGTGTTCATGAAAAAATATTAGCATGTTTTCTATTAAATCTCATGTTGGGAGACTTTCCAAAGGTAATGTTGTTCAATTTCCTAGCAAAATATGATCCAAGGCAATGAAAACTTCAGCAAGTAAAGCATTGAACATTGCCTGTAAATTTGAAGTTTGCTTGCTTAAATATAGACCACAAGATTATTTTAGCACATAGGTGCACCATTATGAGTGTACTTACAATGATGTACACCTAGGTGCACCATTATGAGTGTATTTATGATGACTTACACATAGGTCTACCATTATGAGTCTATTTATAATGATGCACACATAGGTGCACCATTATGAGTGTATTTATGATTACATAGACATAGGGGCACCATTGTGAGTGTATTTATGATGACTTACACATAGGTGCACTATTTTGAGTCTACTTATAATAATGTACACCTAGGTGCACCATTATGAGTGTATTTCTGATGACATACACCTAGGTACACCATTATGAGTCTATTTATGATGACTTACACATGGGTGCACCATTATGAGTGTATGTATGATGACTTACACATAGGTGCACCATTACAGGTGTATTTCTGATGACTTACACCTAGGTGCACCATTATGAGTGTATTTCTGATGACATACACCTAGGTACACCATTATGAGTCTATTTATGATGACTTACACATGGGTGCACCATTATGAGTGTATGTATGATGACTTACACATAGGTGCACCATTACAGGTGTATTTCTGATGACTTACACCTAGGTGCACCATTATGAGTGTATTTCTGATGACATACACCTAGGTACACCATTATGAGTCTATTTATGATGACTTACACATGGGTGCACCATTATGAGTGTATGTATGATGACTTACACATAGGTGCACCATTACAGGTGTATTTCTGATGACTTACACCTAGGTGCACCATTATGAGTGTATTTCTGATGACATACACCTAGGTACACCATTATGAGTCTATTTATGATGACTTACACATGGGTGCACCATTATGAGTGTATGTATGATGACTTACACATAGGTGCACCATTACAGGTGTATTTCTGATGACTTACACCTAGGTGCACCATTATGAGTGTATTTCTGATGACATACACCTAGGTACACCATTATGAGTCTATTTATGATGACTTACACATGGGTGCACCATTATGAGTGTATGTATGATGACTTACACATAGGTGCACCATTACAGGTGTATTTCTGATGACTTACACCTAGGTGCACCATTATGAGTGTATTTATGATGATTTACACATAGGTGCACCATTATGAGTGTATTTATGATGACTTACACATAGGTGCACTATTTTGAGTCTACTTATAATAATGTACACCTAGGTGCACCATTATGAGTGTATTTCTGATGACTTACACCTAGGTACACCATTATGAGTCTATTTATGATGACTTACACATGGGTGCACCATTATGAGTGTATTTATGATGACTTACACATAGGTGCACCATTACAGGTGTATTTCTAATGACTTACACCTAGGTGCACCGTTATGAGTGTATTTATGATGACTTACACCTAGGTGCACCATTATGAGTGTATTTATGATGACTTACACCTAGGTGTACCATTACAGGTGTATTTCTAATGATGTACATTATAAGTGAATAAAAAAATGACCTAAAAACTCCAGCACATCTTAAATGAGGTATAGAAATTATTAGCAACTCCCTTTTTTTAATCCTTCCACTTTATGTAACTTGTTCTATTGCACCAGAAAAAGACCCACAGGAATTCCTCTCTTCAAGTAGTAAACCACACCTGTGTTTACAAAGAGATCTATAGCTTGGCAGCCAGCACTCGAATTTCTCTTAACTCTCTACATCCTAAGGCTCAGCATTTTCCCTGCTAAAATGAAGTTTGGTAACTGCACTTTTTTGATAGCAAGGACATTTCTGCCTTCTGGACAGTTTTTGGGTCGAGGGATCTGATTCACTCATTAGTTATTCAGCATTACCATGAAATCCTGCCTAGGGCTTTTAAGATTTACGTCAGCACTCATCTTCGTGACATCTCATGCAGGATTGCTACATCTGCATCTTAGAAGCATGCTTTCAGTCTCCATATTCACAGGCTTTAGTTCATTTCCGTGGTCTCATGTCCACTCTTGCTCAAAAGATCACCTCTATGGTGGAGAGATTATTCCAGTGTTTCTACGGCATGTTTGTCAAATTCTTCACGTGCTTGATGTCAGGAATCCCTGTGTTAATAGTGCCAGACCCACACAACAGTTGCAAGCTTTATTCATGCCTCTAAGTGACAAATCCAACTGAAATGTGATATACACACAAATGCCAAAAAGGCTGTGTCAAAGCCTTTTTCAGGACTGCTGATGTCAAGCATCTTTCAGGAGTCAGAGCTATAGCCAGCAGTGACTTTGCTGAGAACTGTTTTCCTTCCCAGAAATTTCTGAGCTGAGCCTTAAGCTCTCCATGTACCTTTGTGGTTGCACTATGTCACTGCAATTACTGGAAGATTCCTGTAGCAACTGCCTGCCTAAATGGTTCTGAAATCATACTTAATTAAATCTGAATATTTAGTCTTCTTGTTCAGAATAGAATGATAGTATGGTAGGGGTTGGATGTGACCTCTGGAGATCACTGAGTTCAACCTTCCTTGCCAAAATAGGATCACCTAGGGCAGGGCATGCAAGAATACATCCAGATAGGTCCTGAGGTCTCTAGAGAAGCAGGCTCCACCAACCTCTGGACAGCCTAACAGTAAACAAGGGTTTCCTCATGTTGAGGTTGTCCTTTGCCCAGTCACAGGGTACCCTGTCCCTCTTACACTGGAGAGCCCAGAACTGGACACAACACTCCAGATGTGGTCTCAACACAGCAGTGTGGAGGAGGAGAAGAACCTCCCTTGACCTGCTGCACACTCTTCTTAATCCACCCTTACTACCATTGGCCCTTTTGGTCACAAGGGCACATTGCTGTCCCATGCATAACTTATGAGATCCTTCGCCATGGAGCTGCTAATGATAAGTCCGTGCATGCTCATCTGTCTTGCTTCTGAAACTGGAAGGATTAGAAATTGGTTTGAGAAACATATTTCATGTGTTTATCCCTCTCCTCCCCATTAATCTGTTGGTATACCTGATGTGCTGGATGTAAATGATGCTGGGCATCATTTTTGGCATCTTTGGCATTTGGCATTTTTGGCATTTGGGCATCGTGCTCTGTTTTATATGTCCATGCACCAAATATGAAGAAAGATAATAAGTGAGTGTTCCTATCATGCACATAAGCAAAGAGTTTTCAGGCTTCAGGTTATGTACACATACCATGTGCTAAATAGATGCTAAATATACTAGAATCATAGAACAGTTTGGGTTGGAAGGGATCTTAAAGGTCACAGGCTCAGAGGATGTTAGGGGTTGGAAGGGACCCAAGGAGATCATCCTGTTCAACCCCCCTGCCACAGCAGGACAATCCTATCTAACACAGATCACAGAGGAACACATCCAGACAGGCCTTCAAAGCCTCCAGAGAAGGAGACCCCAAGACCTCTCTGGGAAGCCTGTTCCAGTGCTCTGAGACCCTTCCAGTAAAGAAGTTCCCCCTTGTGTTGAGGCAGAACCTCTTTTGCTTTTGCTGCAGCTTACACCCATTGCTCCTTGTCCTATCCCAGGGAGCAGTGAGCAGAGCCTGTCCCCCACCTCCTGGCAGCCTTCAGATACTTATAAACATTTATCAAATCCCCTCTCAGTCTTCTCTTCTCCAGACTAAGCAGCCCCAGGTCCCTCAGCCTCTCCTCACAAGCCATGCCCTCCAGTCCCCTAATCATCCTCATATCCCTCCACTGGACCCTCCAGCAGATCCCTGTCCCTCTCAAAAACTGGGGAGCCCAAAACTGAACATAGTACTCAAGATGAGGTCTCATCAGGGCAGAGTAGAAGGTCATCTAATTCCAACCCCCCTCCTCCTAGAGCAGGCTGCCATGTCATGCCATTTCCTCACTGTAACACTGGTGCATTCTGACACAACTGAAAAATAAAGAGTTGGGGGTTTTGATATCTTTAAACTCTTTCCCCCATAGCAAGCATGAGGATGGTGCTCTTGAATAAAGGCAGAAAAAGCTAATTCAAGCAGTTAAACCTTTACCATTTGCCCACAAATAAAGCCTACTCAAAATCTAATTTACTACTGAAAAAAGGAAAATGAGGCAGAGATTCTCTAGTGAGATTTAGCTACTGCTAATGCTGTTGTAAGCACAGGCATTCTCTTCTGATTCTTCACTGACAGTCAGCAGTGCAAAATACTAAGAAGAGTAGCTTAAGAGAGGGAGTTTGGTTTTCATTACCGTAAGCATAGTCTGAGCAAAAGTCCATTCACAAAGAACCTTCTGTCACAGAAATCTGCAAAATGAGGTTCACAGACCTGAAGGTAGCTTTGAAATCACCCAAATATAGCCATTGAATGCTGCTGGAGGTACCGTAGGGCATCCGAGACATTTTTGTGGGGTAGATACAGTGCAGCTCAAACATGAGCATCCTATGGAACATCAGCTGCAGGCCGGGTGGGATATCCTGGGGCATCTCTCAGCATGCAACTGAAATGACCTTCTGGGGTCTGATACACTTCCAGATTAAAATGCTTGAGTGTAGATGTCCACAGCTAAACTTTCTGACTCCACTGACAGGTAGGGACTACTTTTTGACTCTCTGTAGTAGGAGTACAGACATTTGACACAAATGCAGGCTTGTTAACTGGGAGCTGTGTTACATCCCTACTATAATTTCTTACACAGTTATGAACTTCTATGGGCTGCCCAGGGAGGTGGTGGAGTCATCGTCCCTAGGGGTGTTCAGGAAAAGCTTGGATGAGGCACTTAGTGCCATGGTCTGGTTGACTGGATAGGGCTGGGTGCTAGGTTGGACTGGATGATCTTGGAGGTCTCTTCCAACCTGATTGATTCTATTCTATTCTATTCTATGTTGGACCTAGCAGCATCTATGTTGTTAAGCCATTTATGCTGTTGCCATTGGAATGGGCTGCCCAGGGAGATGGTGGAGTCACCGTCCCTGGAGGTGTTCCAGAAAAGCCTGGATGAGGCACTTAGTGCCATGGTCTGGTTGACTGGATAGGGCTGGGTGCTAGGTTGGACTGGATGATCTTGGAGGTCTCTTCCAACCTGGTTGATTCTATTCTATTCTATTCTATTCTATTCTATTCTATTCTATTCTATTCTATTCTATTCCATTCTATTCTATTCCATTCTATTCCATTCTAATACAATAACATAGCAGGATTTGTTCTTGCCCATTCAACGTTTTGTATGTGTAGATAAAATAGAAGGGGGTGGGGGGGAAACCAACCCTACTTCATTTATTCTATTTAGTTGACTGGATAGGGCTGGGTGCTAGGTTGGACTGGATGATCTTGGAGGTCTCTTCCAACCTGATTGATTCTATTCTATTCTTTTCAAAATGATTAATTGGTGTTTTACTTTGTATTTTAAATGTCACCAGTATTATTATGTACTTTTTTTCCCCCTCTAGACAGAAAAAGGGAGTGCTCTCCATGAAGCAGCTCTGTTTGGGAAGGTGGAGGTAGTGCGCGTTTTGCTTGAAACAGGTAAATCTGATTTGCAGGAAACCTTGAACAAACATCCTTAATATCTCTCATCTGGTGTGTGCTTCCTCAGGTTTTGTTTACACAGGTTGCTGTCATCTTTCCCAGCCTTTGCAAATCTAATCACATGTAGGTCTCCTCAAACCAGGGCTCTTTTAGAATAAGAAATTACTGTACGCAGAGAACAGAAGCAACATTTGCGGTAAGGCTCATTAGTTCCGTGTGTGACTCAGTGTGTGCATGCCACTGCATCCTGAGGACAAATGCATTCTGAGAATAAAATGGCTACATGAAAGTTTCCTACTCACTTGGAATGACAGCCAGGGATATTTGTTCTAGAGGCCAGAAGACTCACGTTCCTGTCATTTAGCTGTTCCTAACACACACACTTGCTCTTTTGTTTCCTGGATAAACTTCTAGTGTCCATGGAGAAGGGGGAAGGCACTAGGAGTAGGGAGGTGATTGTCCCCTTGGACTCAGCTTTGGTGAGGCCACACCTTGAGTATTGTGTTTGGTTTTGGGCACTGCAGTACAAGAGAGGTTGGACTGGATGATCTTGGAGGTCTCTTCCAACCTGTTTGATTCTGTGATTCTAAGAGAGATGTGGAAGTGCTGGAGCTGGTCCAGAGGAGGGCAATGAAGCTGGGGAAGGGCAAGGAGAATAAATCTTATGAGGAGCAACTGAGGGAGCTGGGGATGGTTAGTTTGAGAAAGAGGAGGCTGAGGGGAGACCTCATTGCTGTCTACAGCTACCTGAAGGGACATTGTGGAGAGGCTGCTGCTGGACTCTTCTCACAGGTGACTGAAGACAGAACAAGAAGGAATGGCCTCAAGCTGAGGCTGGGGAGATTTAGATTGGACATTAGGAAAAAGTTTTTCATGGAGAAGAGTGGTCAGGGACTGGAATGAGCTGCCCAGGGAGGTGGTGGAGTCACCAAGCCTGCATGTGTTTAAGAGTGGTTTGGATGTGGTGCTTAGGGGTATAGTTTAAGGTGAATCTTGTAGAGTAGTGTTCTAGGTTGGACTTGGTGATCCTGAGGGGCTTTTCCAACCTGGGTGTTTCTGTGATTCTCTGACTATGTCTCAGAATTGCCTTTGTCCTGAAAGGACAGGAAAACAGGGATGTAAAATCCCAGCAAACACATCTACTACGTAATGAGAGTTTCAGAATGGTTGCAGGTAAATTACTCATCTAAACAATTAGAATTCAGGAATGTAGGAAGAACATTCAGAGAACTTCTTGGCTTTATAAAATATTATTTTCAGGTTGTCTGTTTCTTAGGAACAGTCCCCTGAAATAACCCAAAATTCAGTTTAAGAGTCTTACTTTCTATCCCCATGAGTTACAGAAACATAAAACTAATCCTTGTCAGCATGTGAATTTTAGGCTGCTCAAGCTTTAAACAGAAATGGTTGCTGTACTTCCACAGTAACACAGCTGTTAATCTGCTACAGTTGTAAAACTGCTTGCATTCAACTTGCCATTTAATAGACTCTGCCCTACCACATCTATAATCTGAAGCACTTGGGGTTAAAAATTCCACCACAGATCATTTTCTTTCTTTTTTTCAGGCATTGATACCAACATAAAGGACAGTTTGGGTAGAACAGTTTTAGATATTCTTAAAGAACATCCATCTCAGCAGTCACTTCAAATTGCAGCTCTACTTCAAGGTAAGTCCCATTCAGTTATGCATACAGATCAGAATAGCATGGGGTAATATTAACATATATGATGATTTCTGACTTTTAAGTGCTTCATTATACCAAAAAAATGCTCTTTTATATTAAAAAGGCAACATTCTTCTTTGCTAGGTATAAAAATAAGTGGTTGGATATCCAAATTCCACTGTAAAGCCTTCTGAATTTCAGTGTATAGCCTTTCTTTTATGCAGACAGTAGGCATTAGCATGGTGTGTCAATTACAGTTACTCTTTGCACGTCCTTCATTGCAAAGCAGCACACTGCAATATTTCATTGCAGCTCCATTAAAGCGTGATGGTAAGCTACAAGAGAAATGCTTGGTTTGTTCACTAGTAACAAGGACTGAAAGGTGCTGACAACATTTCAAAACAGTTCATTAGAGTTTTCTCTTCCTCCTTAAATTAGAAAGAAAGGGAGAAAGAGAGAGAGAGAAAGAGTAAGAAAGAAAGAGAGAGAAAGAAAGAAAGAGAGAAAGAAAGAGAGAGAAAGAAAGAAAGAAAGAAAGAGAGAAAGAAAGAGAGAGAAAGAAAGAGAGAAAGAAAGAGAGAAAGAAAGAAAGAAAGAAAGAAAGAAAGAAAGAAAGAAAGAAAGAAAGAAAGAAAGAAAGAAAGAAAGAGAGAAAGAGAGAAAGAATCAAACCAGGCAGGCAGTAGTTGTCATTGTAGCAGAAATATTTCTGTTGTACATAGATTTGTTCTCATTCCTCATGTCACTTTCATGGTCTAAAACTGATGGAACCCAATTGTTTACTTCAATTATTTACCGTGGAAGATAATAGTAAAGTTTTGAAGCATGAGCTAGGAGATGTTGAGATACTGGAATGTGTCCAGAGAAGGGTGACAAAGCTGGTGAGGGGCCTGGAGCACAGCCCTGTGAGGAGAGGCTGAGGGAGCTGGGGGTGTGCAGCTTGGAGAGGAGGAGGCTCAGGGCAGACCTCATTGCTGTCTACAACTACCTGAAGAGAGGCTGTAGCCAGGTGGGGTTGATCTCTTCTGCCAGGCAAGCAGCAACAGAACAAGGGGACAGAGTCTCAAGTTGTGCCAGGGGAGGTCTAGGCTGAATGTTAGGAGGAAGCTGTTGGCAGAGAGAGTGATTGGCATTGGAATGGGCTGCCCAGGGAGGTGGTGGAGTTGCTGTCCCTGGAGGTGTTCAAGCAAAGACTTAGTGCCATGGTCTAGTTGATTGGCTAGGGCTTGGTGCTAGGTTGGACTGAATGATTTTGGAGGTCTCTTCCAACCTGTTTGATTCTACAGTTCTGTGTTCCTCAATGTTCATCATCACTGCTTCTCTTCTCTGGAATTTGTTCCCTGCATTTTCATTAACTGTACTTGACAGAGGAATTCCCTGCAGGTATCATTGCTGCATCCTCACTTTTATTGATTCTTCTTGTGTTGAAACAAGGTATTGTAATCAGCTCCTTGTTGGCTCTGTGTATGAACTACCTCATGCCTCAGTTTCCCTTGTAACTGTGTTTCATGAGAAAATTACCAGGAAAAAATGAGGTCTTGCTGCCATGTTGTGTCCTTGTGCTTACAGAAGATTGCAAAGTCATCTGATTCACTTCCTGAGCCAGCCAAACATAAAGTCCATCATTTATCTCGTTACCTATATGTGCTAATATGGAACAACAATAACAATAAATAAGGTTGTAATGATGCACACAAACATTGTTTTAATGACCTTGCCTCCTATATGACTTAGGCCCCAGAGCTGGCTCTGTCTCAGGTAACTGGCAGAAACGTGCATCAAAAATTGGGGAGGAAAGTCTGGGTGAGGGATGTAGGACTTCCCCCGGCAACAATTTAACTCAGGCTCCATAATGAAACTGCAGCCTTTAAGTGCTGAGCTGCAGCGTGAACATACCTCTGCAAGAGAAGAGGGTTAATATCATCCTGATAGTAGTTCAGTGGCAGGAAAAGGGTCAGTCAGAGCCTCTGCTTCCATAGACATCCAAATCCATCATCCCTCGTACATTAATCCAAGCCTCATTGCAATGTCCCATCGCCCACTAAACTAATTTTCACTGTAATAGCTCTGCATTGTTCTGCTTTCTCCTTAGTGTGATAACCTTGCCATCTCAGCCCTCTGGGTGAGCAATGTTTCTTCAAAATAGCCTTGCTTTATGAAAAGCAGAGCATCCTAAACCCCTCTCAAGTGTTTGTCATGTTGATGGATCAGTACCTGGCCTTAGATTTTGCCAGGGGGAAAAAAAAAAAGAAAGTATAACAATTTTAAGGCATTTTGATGCTTTGATTTGCAGTCTTGTTCACATGTCTGCCTTGAAAATAAAAAGAGTGCTTAGCAGTTTCAGCTTATATTAGGATGACAAAACTGTGCTTGTAAGGAGCAGCTTTTTGCTTTGGCTCTGTCTGCTTTCTAGTCAGAAGTGATGTGCAAGGTTGAAAAACCCAAAAATATTTAGAAAGATGCCATCCTTTGCCTTAAGAGAACCTGAGGAGCCCCTTTAGAACTCCCTTGTGGAATTCATTGAGACTCTTAACCAGCAAAAGGTTCACTGAAGCTTCAGTTATCAAAGGCAGAGTTTGAGCTGTGAGCTGAGGTTGAAAAATAACGTCAGGAGAGGCAGGATTCAGTACTAGTGCTGCTGATGGTGCAGCAGAAGAACTCTCCTCAGAAAAGACAGTTGAGTGTACTCTTTGCTGAAGTGGTGCAGGCAAAAAGTCAGTGAAGCACTGGGATGTGGGGACACCTGAATGTACTGTAATTGAGTTTGACTTCAGTGGCTAATGAATTCTATGCAAAGGAAATGCAGTTGCTGAGAGAGAGCGAGAGCCAGTGGCTTGCACGTATATTCCTGTTAAAGCTCCTGTCTTCAGATGATTAGAGAAGCTTGCATGTGTCCTTCATGTACACCTACAGGAAAAAGAAATTAAGCTACTGCCATCAGGGTTCTTCCTTTTGCCTTTTTGTGCAGGCAGAATGGCATTGAATTGATTCTTTCACCTCGCTGCCAGAGAGAGTAAGATTTTCTAACCTAGCATTCTAATGAGTTTTTACCATTTCCCCCTTGCACTGCTATGAGTTACTGTACCCTTTATAGTAATAACAGAGCGTAGTGTTTGTCCTTGCCACAAGACATTAGCTTTCAAAATGTAAAAGAGAGGCTGAAAGATGCATTTGAACAGACTGGCAGAAATGGACAAGGAGATGAGGAGATTGGTGTTGCTGATGGGCCTGAATGTTCTGTTCTGTATGCAGAGAGCTGGGAGTTGTAAGAAAGGTTTTGAAAGAAAAAGTGTTGGTCCTGAGGATATTTATGAGAAACTTCTTTGAAGAAGTAGGTCGAGGGAGGTTGTCTTCCTCCTCTACTCTGCCCTAGTGAAACTACATCTGGAGTATTGTGTCCAGTGGTGGGCTCCCCAGATCAAGAGGGACAGGGAACTATTAGAGAGAGTCCAGTGGAGGGCTAGGAGGTTGATTAAAGGACTGAAACATCTCTTTTGTGAGGAAAGGCTGAGAGACCTGAGGCTCTTTAGTCAGGAGAAGACTGAGAGGGGATCTTATCTAATGTTTGCCAATATCTCAAGGGTGAGTGTCAAGAAGATGGAGCCAATGTCTTTTCAGTGGTGCCCTGTGATAGGAGGAGGGGACTGGATACAAACTGGAACACAGAAAGTTCTGCTTCAACAGGAGGAAAAGCTTTTCTGTGAGGGCATTGGAGCACTGGAGCAAGCTGCCCAGGGAGGTTGTGGAGTCTCCCCTGGAGACTTGCAAAACCCTCCTGGATGCATTCCTGTGTGGCTGCCCTAAGAGATCCTGATTTGGCAGGGGAATTGAAGGTCCCTTTCAATCCTTCCCATTCTGTGGTTCTTTGATTCTGTGCTTCTGCCTTTGGAAGCAGCTCATGGAGGCAGTAATACTAAATCTGTTCATCTGATATTAAAACCTATAAGGACTGGTAGGCTTCTGTGAATGAGGCCTCCAGAGGTTAAGAATTGTTGATGTAAGTCTCTGTCGGTGTTCTCCCCCTTTTACAAGTGTACTTTTTACAGATTATAGGTTCAAAACCACCCAACCTTTTGCCAGTGAGGTTTTAAGAAGGGATCCTGGAGGTTTTGTGATCTTTACTTCTTTGCTCACTATCCTGAGAAAACAAAAATTGAACTTTCTCAGGAAATAATTATTTTGGTGTGCTTACAAAGTCTGCTTTCTGTTTTTTTTGGGGGGGGGGAGGGGAGATTTTGCTGTACTATATGACAGAAAGCAAACCAAATAACAAAATCACTTCAAAGAGTGAAAAGGCTGAGTAAGCCATACACAACCTGAATGCTGTATTGCTGGTTGTTAGGTACAGCTGGAATTGGTAAAAAAGACAGTTGAAGTTTTAATTCTTTGCCTTTCCTAGATCTCCTGTCATTTTCTGTGTCCTGCTCAGTGTCCTGGTAGGGCATAAATCCTGCCAGGCAGGTTTAACCCTGGCTCTCCTCCTTCTGTTGTGCTGGGGTCCAGGAGTGAGTAGATGAGCAAACAATAAGGGTTTACCCCCCCAGCAAAGCCTTGAGGGCTAGGGGGCTTAGCACCTCATGTCAGGTGTCTTGTGCTGCCCTAACAAAGCTTTGCTGGGGGGGAAACCCTTATTGTTTGCTCATCTACTCACTCCCTGTGCTAGTTTGAAGCTAGCTAGAATGTTTTGGTGAGAAGGACTAGATTACAGGCTGTGAAAGGAAAACAATGGTGATGTCTACTTCCCTCATAGGCTTGCTGAGATGTATAAGAATAAAAGCAAAACATAGATAAGGGAGTCTCTCACTTGGGCTGCTGGCTGAGCTGCATCTTACTCTCTAACCTCACCTTCCATTTCTTTGGCTGATCCACTTTTCTTCCTACCCGCCCTGGCTGAACCTCCATTTCTTCCTTGGGACTGGGGTAAGGTTGAGAGTGGTAGGGGGAAGGTGAAGGGGTGGTTGAGAGGCCCTCCTGGGGACTCAGGTTTCTGGGAGGGCTGCTGTGTTTCTGTATTACCTTTTACCTTGTCTATTTCTGTCTATAACTGTATATACTGTAAATATCTGCTTGTACGTTGTGCCAGCTGTAAATAGAAGCTTCATTCATATTTTCAGAGCTGGCTGAGTCCAGTCTGGGTGATTTCTAAAGTGGGGAGTGGGGGCAGGGAACACCCAAACCATCACACTCCCGGACCCCAACACAACAGAAGGAGGAGAGCCAGGCTTAAACCTGCCAGGCAGGATTTATGCCCTACCAGGACACTCAGTTCTAAGTTAAAATTTCAACCCCCCCTTATTGCCATTTAGATTCTTTGTGTGGCACTGAAGAAATAGCTGCATTAGGTACTCAAAGAACAGAGAATTAGACCACTGTGCCAAAGAAGGGCCACTCTACTGGATGCATTTCCTGGCTGTAGTGAAACAACAGAATTCAGTGGCGAAAGAGTTAACTGTACTGGCACTTGGGGCTTTATAATTAGGCACTGAAGATAAAAAGGATGTTGCCAAAGCTGGTAGCCTAAAATTAAACCCACCAGCTGTGTTTTAGTTTTAGCACGTGTGAACGTGACGCAGGTGCATGCTCCACCATCTTTCAACTCCTTTTCCACAGCCCACTATGCTCTCTGCTAGAATCTTGCTCTTTTTCCTTTCTATTTCTGGATTCAGAATTCTTGTTATTATGAACAAAATAAAAATAAAAGGAGGTAGTAGATAAACAAACCAAAAAAAAATGACATGGGCCCCAAACAGGCACAAATTAAGTTCTGCTGCATAGACACTATGCAGAGAGATGTAATGGAAAGCTGTTTCCTCTCTCTTCATCTGAAGCTGCTTAAGAACCTAACATAGTTTGTACATGTTACCCAATTACTGACAAATGGAAAATGCATAAGCAGCTGCAGAGCCAGGGCTCCTTTCTTCTGCCCTCTGCTGAAGTACTTTTGGTGTCATTAGCACTGCCTTTCTTTTCTGTATTCTCACTCTTTCTTTCTCTTTCTTTTCTGTGGACCAGTAGATCTTCCATTCCCATGAGTACAACAGGCCAGCCTCACTGGAAGGATGGAATAGGTTTCCAGGCAAGGATTTAGTTACAGCTGTGTGGGATGAAAAGATCTGTGTTCTCAACCCCCCCTTAGTTGTTTTGCTTATTTATCTGTTTGTTGGTTGTTTTTTTTTTCCCCTGGGGACTTTTATAGGTTATTTTGCCAAACCTGTTCAGTCACTGTCCCTGGAGGTGGTCAAGAAAAGCCTGGGTGAGGCACCTAGTGCCATGGGCTAGTTGACTGCATAGGGCTGGGTGCTAGGTTGGCCTGGATGATCTTGGAGGTCTCTTCCAACCTGGTTGATTCTATGAACTCAGTTTATGAACTATGAACTGTAGAATATTACCTATGTTTATGAATTAAACTGCTGTTGTCTTGAGAACTGAAAGTTTATCTGTGCCCTTACCTACCTTGGGATCATAACAGTGCTTGAGTGGTTTTCTTTTTCTGTTTATATTCCCTGAACATGTACACAAAAATCTCCTTGTGAGCCTATAACTTAAACATTTACTGATTTCATGTTTCTCTGAGATTAAGTTAAACTGGAGTCATTCAGAATTTTCCTCTGTAATCTAGGAGACTAAATTCAGCCCAGCCTTCATCTCAACTCAATTCTGTCACTTCAGCACACCTTACAGTAGCAGTTAGCTGTGGATTTCTGTAGCTGCCACTGCTGCTGTAAAGAGAAGAGGAATTTGATCATGAAGCCTCAGCTGGATTCTTTCCCAGGGGAGCCGAAACAGCTGTTTTGGGAGGAACTTCTAGAGAGTTGGTGGCTTGGGACTCAATGGAGCTGCAGAGTCTTTTGTCTGCAGGGAAAACTGTTCTGGTCATGAAGTGGTATAATTGACTAAGCTTGGCTTTGTTCTCAATTATCTTTCCTTTTTTTTTTTTTTTTTGAGGAAAATGATAGAATCCAGAGCAGCCTCTCAAGTGCACTGTATTCAGAGCAGGTGATGGCTCAGTAACTTCTTTTTCAATAAATCTGGGCAGACTGGAAGAGAATTTCAGCTGTAGGTGAATAGAATTTGATAGACTCACAGAAATCCAAAGTGTTAAGGTTTGGGCTCTTAGAAGGGTGGCATACTGCTGGCCCCTTCTAAACCTCTACACCATAACTGGTGTTGAGACACTCATAAAAGTTTTCTGGAAGGAACTCTGCAGATTTTAAGGTAAGTATTTGTGAGACTTCTGTTGAGCTTGGGATTTCCTCCTCAGAACTAGCCCTTGACAGGTAAGTGCATTGCTCTGACAAGACCAAATCATTTTACATGTCTTACCTCTGTATTGGACAGCAAGGGTAAAGCCTTACATGTCTTACCTGTGTACTGGACAGCAAGGGTAAAGCTTTACATGTCTTACCTGTGTACTGGACACCAAGGGTAAAGCCTTACATGTCTTACCTGTGTATTGGACAGCAAGGGTAAAGCCTTACATGTCTTACCTGTGTATTGGACAGCAAGGGTAAAGCCTTACATGTCTTACATGTGTACTGGACAGCAAGGGTAAAGCCTTACATGTCTTACCTGTGTATTGGACAGCAAGGGTAAAGCCTTACATGTCTTACATGTGTACAGGACAGCAAGGGTAAAGCCTTACATGTCTTACATGCATACTGGACAGCAAGGGTAAACCCTTACATGTCTTACATGCATACTGGACAGCAAGGGTAAAGTCCTTTGCATTCTCCCCTGCATTTGCTTTCCTAACAATATCTACACTGCTCCAATAATTTTAATACCCCCACCTGTAGATCTTATTTTTAGGTTTGCTTTTGGACAGTTGAATAATTAATGAGCAAGCAAATATTTTCAGGCATGAATTCCTTTTTTCCTTTGGATTTTGTTTTTGATCTAGCTTCCTTTTAGTTCCTCTTGTACAGATATGTACAATCTTACACATTAACTTGACAAATAACATAGCTGACAGATCTGGAAAACATTCCAGGGCATTTTGTCATGCTGCTGGTTTTGTCATGGTTTCTCACAGCTCATCTTTTCTCCTTTGCTTTCAGCACTGCACACACACACACAAAAAAAATACAAACAAAGAAAAAAGAAAAGGCAACCAACCAGAAGTTCCCAATTTCATGTGAAGAAATGTATGACAGGTTTTTCCAGGGGACTATTGCCAGCCATCAAACTTAATATATGACATTCTCAAATCATACATCCCTTAAAAAACCCAAAATAACAGAGCAAACCTGCAGAGCATTCTGAAGCTGCATGTTGTTCCCTGCCATTTCCAATTCCCATTCCTCAGATGTCTATTTTATCACAGAATGTATTTGGGTTTAGCTAGTTGTTATTTAATCAGGAATAACAGCAAGCTAAACAAGTGCATTGTAGAGTGTAGAAATTAAATCAGGGAGATTTCACTTCCCAGAAACTCTTTAGCCCTTCAGTGTGATATTGATGCAAGCTGTTAGCTGTAGTTTGATTTTTTAGTGCGTGTTGGATTGTTGTGGTTGCTCTTTGGTATCAAACCCAACTTGTTTAAGCAGCTTCAGAAAACTATGAGCATGCAGATGCAGAAGAAATGCCTGAACTGACAACCAGTCAATAGTCATTAATGTGGTTTTCTTCCACTGAGCTAGGCTGTGTGCAAAAAGCATGTGAAAACAATGCATAGATTTGCACACAAATACTAAGTAACCAAACTGAAGTTTAGGGCATTCATTATTTCACATTTTTCTGCTTTTAGAAACGTTGTCATGGAGGTGAGGCAAGGGAAATTCTAAGGAGGAAAAGAAATAGTAATTAGAGAATATTGCTTTAACTAAATTCCTGAGATTGAATCATTTTTGTCTCGAGTACTGTGCTGAAAGCAGAGTAAGTTCTTTGCCATGAGGGTGGTGAAACACTGAAATGGGTTGCCTGGGGAGGTGGCTGAGGCCCATCCTTGGGAATGAGACTCTGTTCAGACTGATCTAGGGTAGGGTGTCCCTGCCCGTGGCAGGGGGGTTGGAACTAGATGATCCTTATGGTCCCTTCCAACCCTGACTGATTCTATGATTCTGTGATTCTATGATATTCACAATGAGGCTTGACAGGACTCTGGGCAACCTGATCTAGTTGAGGATGTCCCTGCTTACTGCAGAGGGGTTTGGACTAAATGACCTTTGAAGGTGCCTTCCAACCCAAGCCCTTCTATGATTCTGTTTGATTTTCTTAACAGTATCAATATGGTGACTAGATGGGCTTTGGAGGTCCCTTCCAACTCAAACTCTTCCATGATTCTGTTTGATTTTCTTAACAGCATCAATATGGTGACTAGATGAGCTTTGGAGGTCTCTTCCAACCCAAACCCTTCTATGATTCTATTCGATTTTCGTAACTGTATCAATATGTGGACTTGCTGTGGACATCCTGAATATCTTAACTAAAAACTCTTCATAAAATGCAGAACAAAAGAAGAGTTTTTCATCAGTAAGAATATAATGGAACAGTTACACAGGTGACCTGAGCTAGATTGTATGGTCCTGCTCTGGCAGGGCGTTGGACTCGATGATCTCTTTGGGTCCCTTCCAACCCCTAACATCCTGTGAGTCTGTGATTTTAAGGATGCAGGAACAACACAGGGATAGCTGCAAACTGTTACTACTACAATGAGATTTCTTTAGCAGTTTCAGAACTGCCCTTTCTAATGGTTTTAGTTTCTATGCTTTCAAGCAATGATTGCCTTGTAGCAGTGATTCTGGATACTTACAAGGTCGCGAGATGAAACATTGCAAAGGCTTTAATAAAACAAACAAACAAAAAGAAGTAGCAAATATACTTTTTGGAGTAAATCCCCTTAATTTAGGAGTTAAAGTGTGTGTGTGTATCTTTAACTTGCAGAATATATGGAAACAGGAAATGCAAGTATTTCAGAGGAGCGCCCACTGGAATGCGCAGAACATCAGTCTTGCATTTTGTCCCCAGAAGTTCCTCCGTCTCCAAAGGCTAAAAGTAAATACCTGTACTATGTGAATACAGAAGCTGTACTGAACTTCTCTTTAATATTACAATGATATTGCTAACCCATTTATGCAAACATACCAAATGAAAAAGATTAAGAAAGTTTTTGATATTGAGGAGCTTTTTGCCACCATGAATTACCTATCTTGACTACATGCACTGTAATCCATGTCATATAGGAAAGCAAAGAACTGTGTTCTCAGAAAGGTAAAGTAACTGATGGATTTAAATGTATTGCATCATTTGATCTTAAAGCTTTTTGATTTCTCTGACCTTACACATTTTTGTAGCCAAATAAACCCAAAGGAGGTTAGATCTGTTGAAATACTCTGCAAGTATTGTTTGCATTGAAGCTAAAGACTGCATTTACTTTATCTTTCCCATTGAGTACCTCTTCCAATTGGATGCCTCTCAAAAATCATGTGTGTGCTGCTCTCTCATTCATCTTCTGACATCATTCATGCATTGTGAATTTCACTGTTGTGTGCAAGTGCTTTCACCTTTGATTCATCCTTTACACACCACAGCCACTTAAGTAGGGCATTTCCTGAGTGTGGTTTCATCTGGCCTTGCCATGAAAATGATCCTCTTGTAGAACCAAACCTGCCTCTTGCCATCTATAATCACCCAAAGTAAATGTAATTGACTGCTGCCAAATAACTCTTTTTGGTTTTGGTGTGTGGGTGGGTGAGTTGTTGAGGGTTTTGTTTTTGTTGTCTGTGCTCTTTTAAAAACCATTTTCATTCATGAGAAAACTAAGCTTACTGCTGCATGCCAGATTATGATCTTCATGGTGATAGTAAACAAATGCTCTAGTTCCATTCATGTTTCCCATTGGGGTACTTGACAGACATATGGTGTATGAAGAGAAATAGCTCCTTTGAGATCAATAGAATCATGGAAGTCAAATACCCTGTGCAACAGCTATGTCTGTCCTGAAATTCAGTAGTAAAGATTTGTAAGAGAGGTTTTACTTCTTAATGATAAGGTCAGGATCTCAGATTCCTTGTTTCCACTTCCAAGGTATAAACGCTGTAAAATGTGCTAGATGCCTTTTGTTTGTCTGTTGTGTAATTTGATTCTAAAGGAAAGAAATGGTACTGAATTGTGTTTCTCACTCATCTGTCTGCCAGCCTCTGACAATCTGATTTCAAATCATTTAAGACAACTTTGGGAGAGGGATGGCAATATCAATTACCTCCCTGTGACTTTCATGAAAATAGCTAACTAGATAGAGGAGAGAGACCTTGATTAGTGCCTGCACTGAAAGAAAGAGGCAAAATCTGTCTTCTATGCATCAGCTAGCCAGTTAGTGTGCACTTACAAGTCAGTCAGCACCCTTGCAGTTCCAGTTTTGTCACACAGGGGTTGATTCTTGCCCCAAAACAAATATATGGGACTGAGGACATGAATATAACTCTGCAGGAAATTCTGTGTCTTTTTTAGGGCACTGTATCATGACTCTAGAATAATTCATAGGATTTAGGTATTTAACATCCATATTATAATATTATTCTAGAATTTCCCTTTTCTATTTAAAAAAGCAGAATATAGATAAACCTGATTAAATCCTGTCAAGTTTTGTGCAAAGTTACTATTGACTAACATGAATTTCACATGCAAATTTTCATTGCTTAGATATATTGAAAAGCAATTAGGTGCTTGTAATTAACAACTTCTCCTCTTGGCCCCAAACATTTTAGTCTTCATTTTAGTCTCAGCTGGGTATAGTTGTAATTTAAAAAGAAAATAATAAAAATGGATGCTTACTTGGCCTACAAAGAACTATAAAACAAAATCAAACTGATTATAATCTTATCCAGGTCTTGAATATACAGAGGTGTGTCAGATCTCTGCTGAGCTTAATATGCTCCCTCTGTCTTTCCTTTTCAGCATTTTATTCCCAAAGATGGAGTAAAATGAAATTTTCTCTGTTTTATCAAGCCTAAAGACTGTCTTTTCCAACAACATGACTCTTGTAAACCTAGTCAAGAGAAAGGGTTTCTTATTTGCCCCTGGACAGTTTTGGATCTGACACATATTTTCATTGTCATTACTGATGGCAGCTGCACATCTGCAATGGCTTAGCAGAAACTAATGCAGCTGTTCATAAAAAAGTATCTTTTTACTCTCTGGAGGTCTTGCTGCTGCCAGTGTGCTGATTGCAGAAAAGTTGGCACTCAATGTGAGTCTAATACTCACTGCTGCCACTATTTCTAACGGTGGCCCTCGGTGTGGACACATAAAGCTCATTGCCTGGCTACTCTGCTAGATTTCTTTACTAAAGATACCTGTAAATGAAGGAGAAACTCTGAAACACAATGCAGAATGCACTGAACACTGGTTTCTGGTAGATTGCTGTAGGGAGGCATGTTTAAACTTGTGAGTTTTGCCCAGTATATCCTTCCACCATTGCATTTAGTCCTGGGAAGGTGAGCAAGAATTGGCTATAAAACACTTAAACAGGACAGATGTGAATTCTTAGAAACTCAGTTCCAAACTACTTCACAGTCTATGGAACCTGTTGGTCACAGCAGCAAACATGAACCCGATTTGGAGTGTGGGACACTCGATTTTGTGTGTTTGTAGGGACTTTTCTTTCCCAGATTAGTTTTGCATCCTTGGGCAGTTGCTCTCTCTAGGCAATTTTCAGGACTAGAAAACAGAGAAAGGGTAAGTATATGTTGTCATTAATCTTATTGAAATGCAAGGTGTCAGGGAGTGCAGGAGTATGTCGATTACCTCCAGTTATTCCCATTCCAGAACGAAATGCTGTTGTTTTTGAGGGGAGAACTGTGCATGAGGATCACTGTTTAGAAGATAAGGCATGGAATATAACAGGGGCTGGTTAAAATGTAAAGAATGTGCATTTTCTTTTTAGGCATAAATTACCCCTTGGTATTCTAATCATTGACTAATGGTGTGTCTGTTTTTAAAGGTGAAGCTGTGACTGGAGAATTATCAAAGCTCTTAGATGAAATCAAATTGTGCCAAGAAAAGGAATACTCTTTTGAAGATCTCTCTCATACAATATCAGACCATTTTCTGGACAATTTTAGTAAAGTATCAGAGGAAGAACTTATGACCAGTGGAAGCCAAACCAAGCTTAATGTAGTAAGTAAGATGGGATGCAAGACAATATAAAAAACTGATGTCTGCTTTATGTATGGCACATTCAAGAAAGAAATAGTACAAGAACAAGAATAGTGCAAGTGTAACATTTTAAGAGAAGAAATACCATAGATTGTGCTCCTTACAGCTGTAGGATTTAATGTTCCACTGTTGCTTGCAACACCTCAGAATGGCTTCTCATGACACCGCTACTATGACCAATATGTTCAGGTTAGTTGTTCTTTTGAGCATGGGGAGTGCAAGGAAGGCTTTTTGAGCACTTAAAGTGAAGATGATCAAGTATTATTCCAGACCCTAATTGCTTGCAAAATCTGATCAGAGTTGTCCCCCAAAAGAAGAAGTTAAACATCTTCACTTATGTTTCTTACGCATTTTATTGCTCTATAGCCTGGTGGTATTAAAGACTGAGTCTTTAGCACTGGAAATTTTTGTGGTTGTGATATTTCAGTTGAAAATATGACTTGAGTGCTACTAATCCTGTCTATATAAAGTGCTCTAGGATGACTTCTTTCCTTTTTTATTTCCCTTTACAGTCTAGCAAAGCTTTTTCTCTCTTTTCCTCCTTTCCTTTCCTTTCCTTTCCTTTCCTTTCCTTTCCTTTCCTTTCCTTTCCTTTCCTTTCCTTTCCTTTCCTTCCCTTTCCTTTCCTTTCTTTTCCTTTCCTTTCCTTTCCTTT
>WAAF01000664.1:30500-168822 GCA_013400475.1 Tricholaema leucomelas
CCTTCCCTTCCCTTCCCTTCCCTTCCCTTCCCTTCCCTTCCCATTCTATTCTATTCTATTCTATTCTATTCTATTCTATTCTATTCTATTCTATTCTATTCTGTTCTGTTCTGTTCTGTTCTATTCTATTCTATTCTATTCTATTCTATTTTTTAATTGAATTCTCTTCCTCAATCAGTAAAGTAAATGCAACTGCCCTGGGAACAAAGCACAGAACAGAGGGGAAATGCTAAATTCTAAATTTCAATTAATGTTGTTGGTAAGTTTAGAAAAAAAAAAGTGCCCTTGTGTGTGGAGAAAAACATGAGAAGGAGTTTTCTGTTTCAGAGAATTGATTACAACTAGATTACAATTTAGAGAAGTGATGTAGACAGAATGAGATTTCCAAAGTTGTTTAGCTGCCCTGAAATGAAAGAAATACCTTTTAAAAAGTCCTGCTAGGTGTTTGAATGATGAGACACATGACCCACACTGAAGTCAGTCTGAATGAGCTACTCATCCTATTTAAGCATTGTTTTTGCACAGCTTTCTGTATTTAGGTGCTAACCATTTAAATCTGCTCTCAGGAAATGTAATCTGCATAATTCTGTCTACTGAGACTTGAAATTTTTCCAGACCTAAATGAAATACAGTGAGAACAGGAAGTATTCAGACACTAAATCTGTAATTTATATGCAGCAGAAAAATACAAAGGTAAATTAGGCAGTAATTGGTTTGGAGATTTCATCTGTTTGCATATTGAATGAGATGGGGGAACTAATCTTCAGTAATGGGGACTCTTTAATGTGTGTTGTGGCTCTTTCCTGCTAGTGCACTTAGCTTTTCTTTCCAAGTAAACTAGAACCAGGGCACAAGCTCCCAAAGGGATGAAGGGCAGTGCACATTTGCCTTGGAGTAAACCCAGCTATATATACAAGGCCTATATGGAGAGGACTCTTTGCCATGATGTGAGGTTTTCCTTCTTGATCTAAAACACCCATTTCATTTGGAAAAGTATATTCAGGTCACTTGGTCTGTTCAGTTGCTACCTGGCTGCTTGGTATCAAACTAAAAGGACATTGCTTCCATTTTTTATTCACTGCCTTTTAGCTCTGGGGAAGTGTTGCCTTCCCATGGTGTGTAGTCTCCCTTTAAATAGTGCAGGGGTGATAGGGAAACCCACACACACTGAGAGGAGCCATCAAAGAGTGATCAGGAAGAAGCACAAAAATGAAGACATATGTTTAGCTATGGAAATGGTGCAAGGGTGAAATGCAGCCAAACTACTCTGGGGGCAGGACAAGCAACCATGGTGGTGGAAGAGTTCTGACAGTGAAGTGATGACTGAAGAAACTTGACTGAATAATTTATGTATAAGAACTTGTAGAAACAGAGAGAAAGAGGAATGTGCAGACATAGATAGATAGGGAGTCAGAAATAGACTCCCTGGATATGTATTGAAGGGGAGAAGGAAATTTGCAGCTCTTTCTGACTTCAGTTTTCTCCTTGGGTATCTTCTGTGAAAATCTCAGTAGGCTAAGTGGGGTCTGCTCTGTTCCTGCATTCATTCATCTCACATTCATTGCTGCTGCACTTGCCAAGACCCTATGGAATCAGGAGCAGTACAGGAGCATGGTAACACTGGAGGACAGAATCCTTCTGCCTTTTGACAGAATATTGTCTCTTTCTGTTGGGCTGGCAAGTACATCTGGTGTGCTCCTACAAGCAATCAGTTACTTCAGGTTCAAAGCAGCAGTTACCCCCTTAACTTTCATTGCTGACTGTGCCACTAGCAGCTCTGAAGAGCTGTAGGGGTCAGGCCCCTGTTAAAAAGGTGTCAAATGATGCCATTTCTTGCACAAATATTGGTTCTAGAGGCAATGACTGGGTGCAGGCTTTGCAGCTTCTCTTGTGGTCCAGTGATTTGAACAGCTCCAAAACTTACATCATGACACTTCACTATCCTTGGGGAGATCCTGCACAGGATCTGGCTGCTTGAAGCCGTCTGCGTTTTCAGCATTATGCCCTTTCTCAGAGAAACAGGAGGCCAAGACTGGGGAATTTCTGTTTGGAATATCAGCTTATGGGTCAAAAAATCATTTGGAGCAAGGAGCATCAGGAGCTACCTGCTGAGGGTGACTTGTATGTAGAAGACAAAGCATCAGAAAGCAGAGTGCATTGCATTTTTTTATACAGCTGGTTCTTTTCAAAAGGGAGAAATCATCTGTGGTAGCACTTAGGCTAAATAAGGTTTAGATTGATCCAGAACTACTGCAGAAGGGAGCATTGGTCTACCTAGGATCTCCTTTTATTTGAAAGAGTGGAGCTCTCTGGTTTTGCTAAGTGTAAGGGTGGTGGCAATTCCTGCTTTTAAATGCAGCAGCTTCACGGCAAAAGGCTTCATCTGGAAAGTGGAAGAGTGATGTTCAGTTCCCTCTGTGGTGTAAGGGTGCTTTAACACCACTTTTTTAGTCACTCAGCTGAAAAGACAGCACCAGCCTGTTGATCCCCTCTGGGTTTTACAATGACTGGAAAAACACCAGGACTTAGGACTTCCTATTCACTACCAAATTCAGTTCCTTCTCAGGCCCCAGATGTCTTGTGCTGTTTGCTGCTCAGTGATACATCACACGGAGAAGAATACATTCTGCTTTTGAAAGGTGTGGGATGGAACTGTCTTAGGTCAAGAATAGAACTGAATCCACTCTTCCCTTTCCTGGGTTGTTGGACAGTTAGTCATCCAACCATTTAGCAAGTTGTTCTGGTAGGTTTAGACTAAAGAACTTCCTTCTTTTCATCAACTTTTCTATTGAGAACAGTGCATATTTTATTACTTAACATGTTTCTATTGACTGGGTGTGTGACATGTGACATAAGGCATTTAAACCTCCCAGAGTTTTGTCATAGAATCAACCAGATTAGAAGAGACCTCCAAGGTCATCCAGTCCAGCCTAGCACCCAGCCCTGGCCAACCAACCAGACCATAGCACTAAGTGCCTCATCCAGGCTTTTCTTGGACACATTCAGGGATGGTGACTCCACCACCTCCCTTCCTCCTAACATCCAGCCTAGACCTCCCCCGGCACAACTTGAGACTGTGTCCCCTTGTTCTATTGATGGTTGTCTGGGAGAAGAGACCAACCCCACCTGGCTACAGCCTCCCTTCAGCTAGTCGTAGACAGCAGTGAGGTCTGCCCTGAGCCTCCTCTTCTCCAGGCTAAACATCCCCAGCTCCCTCAGCCTCTCCTCACAGGGCTGTGCTCCAGGCCCCTCACCAGCTTCGTTGCTCTTCTCTGGACACGTTCCAGCATCTCAACATCTCTCTTGAATTGAGGAGCCTAATGTACCTAAAGTACCTTAAAGTCAAATTAGAAGCAGAATTTGCACCACTCTGAGGTTAAATGAAACTGCAAAAAAGAAAGCTTTTTGGATGAAAAAAGCTCTGGAACCCCCAACACAAGAAGGACATGGAATTGTTGGAGCAAGTCCAGAGGCCAGGAAGATGCTCAGAGGGCTGCAGCAACTCTGCTACGAGAACAGGGGGCTACAAGAGTTGGGGCTTGGCAGCCTGGAGAAGGCTTCAAGGAGATCTTGTAGTAGCCTTCCACTATTTGAAAGGGGTCTACTGGAGGACTGGGGAGGGACTATTGACAAGGTCTTGTAATGACAGGATGAAGAGTAATGTGTTTAAACTGGCAGAGGGGAGATTTAAACTGGATGTTAGGAAGAAGTTCTTTATAGTGAGGGTGGAAAGACACTGGCACAGGTTGCCCAGGGAAGTTGTGGAGCACAGAATCACAGAATGTGATCACATTCTGTGATTCTGTGCTCCTCAACTTTCCTGGAGGTGTTCAGGACCAGGCTGGATGAGGCCTTGAGTTGCCTGTTCTAGTGGGAGTTGTCCCTGCCAATGGCGGGGGGTACGAACTGGATGAGCTTTGAGGTCTCTTCTAACCTAAACCATTCTATGATTCTATGAAAATGTTGGGGTTAGTCACCTTAATTCCAAACTGCTGATCAGCTCAGTGTTGACTCCTATTTCCTCAGGACACAGAAAAGCTGAGCAGGAAAAGTGAAGAGCAGGATCTCGAGGATCAGAGAGCATGAACACCTGAGAGTGGGAGGGTACAGTGGGGTAGTAAGTAAAGTAAGGACGATAAGAAGGGACACAAAAGTGTAGATGTGAATGGGAACAGATTTGAAGGTGAGTCAAAACAGACTCACAGGACACTTCCATTCCAAAAGCTGAGAGGGAAAACTGGGAAAATTTGGGGGTTCTGGCAAAGCAAACTGTGTTATCTCCCTGACTGTGGAGAGACATTAATGGAGAGGGTGCAAACTGTAAGTACTTGTGTGCTGAACAACACAGAGTCAGATGAAAGTAAGTTAACAAGCTCTTATTTGAAGGGTACATTATAAAGAGTAAACTGAAGAAACTCAAGTTAAAGCTACCCTGGAAACTATCATTTCAGTGCTTGGTTTTGTGACTCTGGCTGTGTTTCAGTATCCCTCTGCTGCACTGTCACATAGAATTCTTTATTTCCCAGTCTACCTCCACTTGTCTTTCAGACATGGATATTAAGAGACAGCAGACACCAACCCCCTGGTCATTGTCTCTGCAAGGTTAAAGGTCAGACTGAACATAATTCTGCAAGTGGATTTGTGGGTCATTATGTTGTGATGGTTTGGATGTTCCCCACCCCCCACACACTTTGGAAATCACCCAGGCTAGACTTAGCTGGCTCTGGAAATTTGAATGTAGGCCCCTTCAGATAGTGGGAGGCCACTCCAAGGTCTCCTCAAAGCCTTCTCTTCTCCAAGCTGCAGAGTCCCAACTCTCTCAGCCTGTCCTCATAGCAGAGCTGCTGCAGCCCTCTGAGCATCTTCATGGCCCTCTTCTGGACTTGCTCCAACAGTTCCATGTCCTTCTTGTGTTGGGGGTTCCAGAACTGTACCTAGGACTCCAGCTGGGGTCTGAGGAGAGCAGAGCCAAGGGGCAGAATCCTCTTCCTTGCTCTGCTGGCCACACTGCTCCTACTGCAGCCCACCACACAGTTGCTGCCTGGGCTGCACTTACACTGCAGACTCATGTTGAGCTTTTCATCATCCCAGATCCCCAGGTCCTTTTCCTCAGGGCTGCTCTCAGCCATTCCCCACCCAGCCTGGATTTGTGCTTGGAATTGCAGGACCTTACACTTGGCCTTCAGCATTGTTCAGTGCTTTTCTATGTTTGCTTCAGCTTTTCTGTGTTTGCTACATGCAAAACTTTCACCTCAACTAACTGAGATTTGATTGTTCAGCAAGCCAGAAGAGGAGCTGTGCTTTAAAAACATGTTCCAGAACATGAGAGGTGGAAAGTCCTTGACTTTAACAACAGCTTAGATGTTTCCTTTTAAAACACAAAGCCGCCTTAGGTATGATTGTTAGCAAAGTCAGCTCCTGACCATGTTTTGTAGTAGTTTCAGTTATTTTTCTTTTTATAACAGTATACTTTAAAAAACCCTATTTATTTTCCAATAGATGGCAGTCTGGCTCAGTGATACCAAGAACAAAAGCAGCCATTTTATAGCAGAGTTTTCCAACTTCTTCTCTCTCTCTTTTTTTGTTTTGTCCCTTTGCTACGTTAAAATCATCTGCTTGTAACACAGCTGGCAGTACAAATCGCTTTAAACCAAGCACCTGTAGTTCTTACAAGAGGACATGTGGGATAGAATGGCATAGGGTTAAAGTACAAACTAAAACACCGGAGCTAAATTTAGAGGGTGTGTTGTAACAGAGAGGTTACACCTCGAGTGTGTATGCAAATGGTCTGTGTGAATTCAGGAGTAAGCAATGAAACTCGAACCTGCAAAGCAAGGATGCAGAAGAATTAAGTGTGTCAGTGTTATAGAGGGGTTTGAGTCTGAGTTTGGGGTGATATTCATTGAGATGCTTGAGCATGTCCAGAGAAGTGCAACGAGGCTGGTGAGAGGCCTCGAGCACAAGCCCTATGAGGAGAGGCTGAGGGAGCTGGGATTGTTTAGCCTGCAGAAGAGGAGGCTCAGGGGAGACCTTATTGCTGTCTACAACTACCTGAGGGGTGGTTGTAGCCAGGAGGAGGTTGCTCTCTTCTCTCAGGCAGCCAGCACCAGAACAAGAGGACACAGCCTCAAGCTACACCAGGGGAAATTTAGGCTCGAGGTGAGGAGAAAGTTCTTCACTGAGAGAGTCATTGGCTACTGGAATGGGCTGCCCAGGGAGGTGGTGGAGTCGCCGTCCCTGGAGCTGTTCAAGGCAGGATTGGACGTGGCACTTGGTGCCATGGTCTAGCCTTGAGCTCTGTGGTAACGGGTTGGACTTGATGATCTGTGAGGTCTCTTCCAACCTTGGTGATACTGTGAGACTGTGATACTGTTACTTGGTAAAGGTTTTAGCAATGGTTCTGATCAGAGTACTGTGGCATAAACTGCTGCTGGTAAAGTTAACAAATTCCTTCAGCAACTCTACTCGAGAGAGCTCAAATACTCACTAGTGAAAGGCTCAGTATCTGTGTTCCCAAAATATTTATATAGTGAAAGCCACGGGGTTGATTCCACGTGGAGCTGATAGTTCAATTCGAATTGGGGCGTGCCGTCTGAGAAGGTCTCACGGGCATGAGAGAGGTCTTCCGTGGCTCTCAGGACGTTATCGGGTGGTCAGCAGCCGCCTGGGCAAAGCAGAGGTCCAGGTTTGCGGGCTGGAGCGGTCCGATTGAGTGCTGTGTGCAGCAAGGAAGGCAGCCCTGGGGCTGGCACGGCGGGCTGGAGCGGTCCCATTGAGTGCTGTGTGCAGCAAGGAAGGCAGCCCTGGGGCTGGAGCGGCGGCCGGCCAGGAACGCGTACTTCGATCGTCCGCTGGATCGGTGCGAAGTGTGGTGGGACAAAGGAGCACGTAAAGCAAACAAAGGTAGTAGGCCCAGGCAGCGGGCAGGCAGGGAGAGGTGAGCGGAAAGAGCATCTTGTTTACCTGAATTGCCCTATTTATCAGGTGTGGGCCGAGATTGATGGTCCTTTGGCCACCAACAGGCTTCTGACAGTCAGCCAAAACATACCATTTTAGGCAGGGTCCACAGGTCTGTTCCCCCAAACATGGGAAGAGCAGGGCCCCTGCACCTGGTGGGCCGTAAGCCAGGCGCATGGGCTTATACAACCACTTACACAACCTGGGCCCTGGGCAGGCCTGACTTTATGGCACTGACGTACGGAAAAGACTCTGTAACTTGAAAGTTATAAAGGTGCACGGGAGATATCTCCTCCAAAGTCATGCATACCCCAAAGGAGCAAGCACCCCACACGTATACACTGAATCCATGCATGTTCACAAACGCCTGTACATTCTTATCACCAAAACCCGCCTGCTCCCGCTTCCTATGTTAGTTATCAGTCCTCTGCGCTTGCCTAGTTCTCAGAAATTGTGGGCAGGGGTCTTTCAAGTGTGGGCAGTGGTCGGTTGGAGGAAGGCTGTGAGTCTTCATCACAATGTACTTTTCCCCCCCTTGCCTGGAATGTGATGATCTTGCAGGTCTGTAGTGCCCTTATCAGCCTCTATCCTTGATGGTCTTCCGCTTTTTCTCCTCGTGGATACTGGCTGACAGGTTTATGGCGAGTGCTGGTCAATCCTGCTCCTTTCTCCTGGATAACATTATGGTGTATTTGCTTTTTGGCCTTGGAATGTTTTCACATTGCTACATGAGAATACATCCTTTGTTAATGGTTAAGACCATCTTTTCCCCGTGTTAGTCATCTACTTCTGTACGATTTCATGATTACCTATTTTGTTTCTTTGTTCCTAGTGTAGATATGCTTTTGGTCATCCCCTATTTCTTCATATCCCCATATCAGCACCAGGCCTATTGTGCCCCTTTTGTCTGTTTAATGTGTTTACCTCTGGTTTGGGCAGAAAAACATGTCCAGGCAAGACAAAGCATGTATAAAACTATTTTCATAGAATCATAGAATCATCCAGGTTGGAAGAGACCTCCAAGATCATCCAGTCCAACCTAGCACCCAGCCCTAGACAATCAGCCCTAGACAATCAACCAGACCATTTTGGGCCTATGGGCCCTCCACAACAGTCAGGATGATCAACAGAAGAATGTTGAACTCTATATTGTCAGCAATCTTCCTGAGCAAGTAAAATGGCAAATAAATTGCTTTCATTTAGCTAACTCTGTCCTTGGGGTGCTAACATCATTACTGATTTCTTGTCAGCTTCGAGGCTCCTGTATTAAGGTGAGAGCAAATGGTCCTAAATGCGACATTCAAATCAGGAAGACGCTGCATATTTTGCAGTTGATTTCCTCATTATGTGCCTAAACCTTTAAAGTAAAATCAGAAAATAGAAGTGTAGGCTGTTTGTCCACATCAGACAACATTCCTGTGGATGCCAGAGGAAGATACATTGCTTTTAATTTGCTCTGGACAGCCTGTGGCTGCAAAGCAAACCCCAGAATATTAACAGCTTCCACGCTTGCAGATGTGTGTGTATGATTTTATTTGCAAGATATGATTATTGCATACAATGCAGATCAAGCTTTTTTTTTTTACCCTCCATGAACTTGCTGTTCCATTTTAAGGATTTTTATTTTCCTTAAAATTAACTCTTGTGATGGTTTGGGTGTTCCCTGCCCCCTCCCCTACACTTTGGAAAATCGCCCAGCCTGGACTCAGCCGCTCTGGAAATTGAATGAAGCTTTACATTTACAGCTTAGCACAATATACAAGCAGGTATTTACAATATATTCAGTTATAGACAGAAATATACAAGGTAAAAGGTAATACAGAAACACAGCAGCCCTCCCAGAAACCTGTGTCCCCAGGAGGGGCTCTCAACCACACTTCCACCTTCTTACCACTCCTTTTCCTTACCCTATATCTTGCCTTATGTTTAAGGTAGCTTGGAGGGTCGGCCAGGGGGGTTTGGAAGCAGATGAATTAGTCACACAGACAGCAGGTTAGGTTAGAGAGAGAATCACAGAATCATAGAATCAACCAGGTTGGAAGAGCCCTCCAAGATCATCCAGTCCAACCTAGCACCCAGCCCCATCCAGTCATCCAGACAATGGCACTAAGTGCCTCATCCAGCCCTTTCTTGAACACTTCCAGGGATGGTGTCTGATCAGCCCAAAGCCCAGAGAGTGACTGCCTTAGCTATGGTTTTTGTCCTTGTTCTTATACATCTCAGCAAGCCTATGAGTGCAGTAGACATAGCCATTGTTTCCCTTTCACAGCCTGTAATCTAACTCCTCACCAAAACATTCTAGCTAGCTTCAAACTAGCACAACTCTTTAAAGAGGTTCATCTTGTTCTGTCTTCAAAAATTTATTCTGATCCTGACTTAAGAATGAATTTTTCTTTCTTTTTTTCTAGCAGCCATAACCATTCTCCATGTTTTTGGAGAAGTCACGAGAATCCTTGAACTAAAACTAATTTGAAAAGAACAAAAATCTGCCACATACACTTAACAAAACTGAGGTTCCAAATCAAAGTATTTACTTCAGAGCAGTCCCTTTAATCTTGTGTAGTAGAGGATTGCTCCCAGTGTTTGCTTTTCCATTTATGCCCTTGTCTTCGGAAGCACAATACCTAAGCTACATTATTGACTTGCAAATGCAAATGTAGTATCTCACAATCTTGGGATCACAGGTTGGAAGCGACCTCTGGAGATCATTGTCCAACCCCCCTGCCAGAGCAGGACCATACAATCTAGCTCAGGTCCCAGAGGAAGGCATCCAGACAGGCCTTGAAAGTCTCCAGAGAAGGAGACTCCACAACCTCTCTGGGGAGCCTGTTTCAGTGCTCTGGGACCCTTACGGTAAAGAAGTTCCCCCTTGTGTTGAGGTGGAACCTCCTGTGCTGTAGTTTATATCAATTGTCCCTTGTCCTATCCCAGGGCACAACTGAGAAGAGTTTGTCCCCTTCCTCTTGACTCCCAGTCCTCAGCTATTTATAAACACTCATTAGATCCCTTCTAAGTCTTATCTTCACTGGACCAAAAAGCCTCAGGTCTATCAGCCTCTTCTCTTCAGGCAGTGCTGCAACCCGTTCATCATCTTCACAGCCCTCCATTGGATCTTTCTAGTGGATCCCTGTCCCTCCGAGCTAGGGAGCCCAAAAATAAATGCAGTATTCCAGGTGAGCTCTCACCAGAGCAGAGTAAAGGGAGAGGAGAACCTCCCTCGATCGGCTGGACACCGCTTAATGCTGTCCTTATATATCTGACAGGAGTTTAGATGAAAGACAGGTTCAGAAAGTCCTCTTGTGCCCTTAACAACTGTGCATATATTAAAGGATTTTACTGAATTACATGGAATCAATAAGAAATGTAAGTCATAAGGCATTCCTATTTGTTTTTTGCCTACAAAACCAAAGTGAAGAGAGTAAGAAGAAGCAGAATTGGAGTGACTCTGCTACAGAGGGAGGGATTTCACAGAAATGGCAGCAGTATATCTGATTAAATTTAATGTGGTTATACAATAGATGATAAAGGCTGCCAGCTGTAATTTTAATTTAAACATGAAGAAAGGTTCTGTGTAGTGGCAGGGAAAAGATTGGGATTTCATCACAGGCATATAAATGTAAATTTCTTGCTTTTGTTATCTGGAATGGGAAGTTGACACTGGTTAAGAAATTAAGAGAGAGTGGAAAAAACCCAAACTTTTAACTATCTTATTAACAGACTTAAAACTATCTTATTAACTGGTGCTCCCAGGCAACCAGCAACAGAACAAGGGGACACAGTCTCAAGTTGTGCCAGAGCAGGTTTAGGCTGGATGTTAGGAGGAANTCTGTTCTGTTCTATTCTATTCTATTCTATTCTATTCTATTCTATTCTATCTGCCACCTTGCATACATAATCAGTATCGCACTTGCAGGAGAGAGTGAGACAAAATTCCACATGCCAGGGGTGATGAGCTAGCCAGAAGCGTAGACAATAGCTGATTAATGAGGACACATTAAAAACACATTCAGGAACAATTTTGGTTACTTATACATTAGGGAATAGTAAGAGAATCAGGCCTGATTGACTGGAACTCCAAGGAGAGAAGCAGCTTAGGATTTAAATTATTTGATCTATTAGCATTTATTGAATTTGCTAATGCAGGCTTTGCTGTATTTTGCAGGTGGTTATGATGCATAGAAAAGAGAACTGTACTAAGAGCCAGTGTTTGGAGTTTTGTTGCTTTAATTTCCCTCTTGTAATGTTAATTTATGTAATGCCAAATGTTAGCAATGCAAAAAAATGATGTACTGAGTTACTCCTGAACTCATATACATAGTTCTGACTCTTATTTTGCAAGCATATAATTACTCTTATTTCTGTTGCAAGTGAAAACATGAAGGTCACTTCTCCCAGGCTGTGTAAACCTTACTGTTTAAGATTCCCTTGTTGCAAAGGGTCTACCCACTCCCTGAAGATTATATAACTTTGAAAAATCGATTTTAAAAGCTACCACCCAACTAAAACCCATCTGTTAGTCCCTGCTTCTAATGCACACAGTGGTGTTTCCCACTGAGCAGAGCTGTTGTTGCTGTTATTTTTGTCATTAGAGGCTCGTAGTGTGACATACAGTACCAAGCATCTACTTGGTCCATATAGGATGATGTTACTTTCATTACACATGAACCACATGAAGGTCAGTAAGGACAAGTGAAGGGTCCTGCATGTGGGGAAGAATAACAACAGGCACCAGTACAGGTTTCCCTGCTGGAAAGCAGATCCGTGCTGGTGTACAGAAAGATCTACATGGGCCAGCAAATGTGCCCTTGTGGCCAAGACAGTCAATGGCATCCTGAAGTACATCAGGAAGAATATGGCCAGCAGGGCTACGAAGGTTCTTCTTCTCCTCTACTGTGCCCTGTGAGACCACACCTGGAATACTGTGTCAAGTTTGGGGCGTCCCAGTTGAAAAGAGACAGGGACCTGCTGGAGACAGTCCAGCAGAGAGCCACGAGGATGAGTGGGGCACTTGAGCATCTCTCCTACGAAGAGAGACTGAGGGCTCTGGGGCTGTTTAGTCTGGAGAAGAGAAGACTGAGAGGAGATCTGGTCAATGTCATATCTGAGGGGTGGGTGTCAAGTGGATGAGGCCAATCTCTTTGTCGTGGTCAGCAGAAATAAGACAAAGCAACAGGTACAAACTGGAACAGAGAAGGTTTCACCTCAACATGAGGAGAAACTTCTTTACAGTGAGGGTGATGGAGCCCTGGAGCAGGCTGCCCAGAGAGGCTGTGGACTCTCCTTCTCTGCAGACTTTCCAAACCTGCCTGGGTACATTCCTGTGCGGACTCCCCTAGGTGATCCTGCTTTGACAGGGAGGTTGGACTTGATGATCTCTGGAGATCCCTTCCAGCCTCTAAAGTTCTGTTCTGTGATTCTGTGACATCCAGTACCAGGCATGCACTTGGTCAGTGGAGAATAATACACTTGCTACAAGCTACTTTACAAAAGAATTTCTCAATTCCATTTAAACAAAGGAGCAGAGGGAAATGTACTTATTTCATGCAAATTTTTGTCCCTTCTGTTAAGTATTTTACCTAGCTAAGGGAATTTCAGATATCTTGAATGTATTGTTTCTTAATCTGTGCTCTGTGGTTATTAAAGTAGGTTATTTTTCATATCTATAGGGTATGCTATGCTTCAGTAGAGTGTTGTAAAGAGTTCTGTGTTAGAGGGATCCTAACAGCAGCTGTGTGGAACTCGAGGCAGAATAATTTGCTTGGTGGCATGCTTCACAGCCAACTGAATTAGCCTGCAGCTCCCTGCTGCTGTGATTTCCCTAAGAAGTGCTGCTAGACAGCCCTCCAGCATGCTGCACAGACCTATCCTGAGAGATAGCACTTATTTAAGGATATAGAATTGTGGCAACAATTAGTAGGATTTAATCTGTATGGAGTAAGGTATATCTAGGGGAATCACAGAACGTCAGGGGCTGGGATCATGGAATCAGCCAGGCTGGAAGAGACCTCCAAGATCATCCAGCCCAACCTAGCACCCAGCCCTGTCCAGTCAACTAGACCATGGCACTAAATGCCTCATCCAGTCTTTTCTTGAACACCTCAAAAGATCATCTGGTCCAGCCTTCCTGCCAGAGCAGGATCACCTAGAGCAGATCACACTGGAATGCATCCAGACAGTTCTTGAATATCTCCAGAGAGGCAGACTCCACAACCTCCCTGGGCAGCCTGTTCCAGTGCTCTGTCACCCTCGCAGTGAGAAAATTCTTCCTCAGGTTCACCTGGAATCTCCTATGCCTCAACTTAACCCATTGCCCCTTGACCTGTCACTGGGCATCACCGAGAAGAGGCTGGCTCCATCCTCCTGGCACTCACCCCTTACATACTTATGAATAAGGTCACCCCTTAGTCTCCTCCTCTCCAGGCTAAAGAGCTCCAGCTCCCTTAGTCTCTCCTCATCAGGAAGATCTAGGGGAAGGTGCTGGCCAAGTCACCAGTTCATCTATCTGCATTACAAAGTGCCTACTCCTTTCCCACTGGAATGAGATCCTGGAATATTTAACCAGTCTGCCCAATTATGGATATATGTGGCAAATTCCTTGACTATCAGATGCTTGCAGGCAAATAGCTTACAGACAACTGAATCTCTCTAAACGCTGTTATGTGTTTAACTTAAACTGCTGAATCCTAAATGTAGCTAATCCTTCTCCTCCAATCTGTCACATTGCTCTCTGCAATGACCTTGTGTTGCTATGTTTTGCACAACATGTGCTATTTATACAGGCATTTTCCTTTATTTACTGACTATATCCTTCCATTTATTCTTAAACAGAAGAAAATCTGGCAGAGTGAAAAGGAACAAATATTTTGTGGACACCTCCATAATTTGCACTACTTCAGGCTTGTTCTTCCTTAAAGCTTTCTTTTTTCCCCTAAGTAATCCCAGCATTTTCAAGTTTATTGTGTATGTAAATCTTGCCCTGCTACCAACTACCTCACTTGCCCTGCTGTGAACTCTTTCATCTTAGCTAAATCTCTTTTACATAAGGATCTCAGAAATGGCTAGAGCATTTTTTTCCTCTGTATGAAGTAATTACAGTATAAGCTTTTCAGATCCAAGGCCTTGTTTGTCTTTGTGGCTATAAAGCTCTGTGTAAATTTGGGGTGTTCTGGAAATGCTTAGTAGCAGCCAACTGTATGCTGGGCTGCAGCAAGAGCAGTGTGGCCAGCAGGGCAAGGGAGGGGATTCTCCCCCTTTACTCTGCTCTCCTCAGACCCCACCTGGACTACTGTGTACAGTTCTGGAGCCCCCAACACAAGAGGGACATGAAACTGTTGGAGCCAGTCCAGAGGAGGGCCACAAAGATGCTCAGAGGGCTGCAGCACCTCTGCTACGAGGACAGGCTGAGAGAGTTGGGGCTCTTCAGTCTGGAGAAGAGAAGGCTTGGAGGAGACCTTATAGTGGCCTCCCAGTATCTGAAGGGAGCCTACAGGAAGGCTGGGGAGGGACTACTGACGAGGTCTTGTAATGACAGGACGAGGGGGAATGGGTTTCAACTGGAGGAGGGGAGATTTAGACTGGATGTTAGGAGGAAATTCTTTCCAGTGAGAGTGCTGAGACACTGGCACAGGTTGCCCAGGGAGGTTGTGGCTTCTCCCTCCCTGTGGGTGTTCAAAGGCACGGTGGATGAGGCCTTAAGCAACCTGCTCTAGTGAGAGGTGTCCCTGCCTATGGCATGGGGTTGGAGCTGGATGATCCTTGAGGTGCCTTCCAGCCTAAACCATTCTATGATTCTATGATTCTACCTACCCTAGAGTCTGGTTGGACAGCCACGTTTTATGAAGTTAGCTGCACTATGGTTCCTGCAGCTTTTTCACAAGCACCATTTTGGTTCAGAGAATGTCATATGCTGTGCTGCTGAGCACATCTGTAATTTGAAGACCAACCTCTGTTTCATTATGCTTAGATGAACAGCACAGAAATCTCCTAATCTCAACAGGATTAGCAAGGATCTGAGGTCTCTATCAGAACTGATCTTCAGATCATCTTCTCAATATGAAGTATATTTGCTTTGATTAAATAGATGTATTTTTGGTGCATGTTATTCAGTGCTTTAGAAACCCTCCTTTTCCATCCCTCTTTATTCCATTATTTGTTAATATTTATGTTTTTTAAACATCCCTTAGCTGCCTGTGCTATTGTGGACACTGTTGCTGGGCTTGCATAGCAGAACACTTGTCTTTTCCAGTTTTCCATACCCACAGTGTCCATCCTGCTATGGGTATGCAATAATCCACCACACAGTGTCTGCTTCTAAGATGTAGTCTCTTCTACTAAGTCTCTTCTACTAAGATGTAGTCTCTTCCTCCTAGTATGAGGGATCTTCTGAGTGAAATTCAGTCTCTTCTGGAGAACAGAAATAGAAGATAATGCCCTGAAGTTTCCATATAGACAGGTGATTTGACAATATTAACCTCAGCTTTCTCAATCAGGAAGACTGATGACTTCTGCTGTTCCTGGGCTATCAGTCACCAGAGATGTTTCCCTCAAGTTATGACCTTCTTGAGATCTGCCAAAAGCAGACTTCTGCCCTGCACGTCCCTTGGGTTTATCCTCTTCTCAGTCTTTTCCTTGATGGTGCAGCCAGAATCAGGTTTTCAACCCTTCCCTCAGGAGAGGACACAGAGTTGTTCACATCAAAATCTTCTCTGCCCAGGGAGGTGGTGGAGTCACCATCCCTGGAGGTGTTCAAAAAACAAGTAGATGTGACACTTTGGGACACAGTCTAGTGATCATGGAGGTGTTGGATGGAAGGTTGGACTTGATCTTAGAGGGTTTCTTCCAACCTTAATAATTCTATGATTCTCTTAGCAGCAGTTTGAGTTTCCTTTCTTTGCTTTTTAAGAAGAAGTCTCAAGTAGTTTGGACTACTTGCTTAATTCCATCTTTATTCTGTCCTGATGGCAACATGCACATCTATTTTATAATTGACATTAACCAGATGAAGTGCTTAAGGCCTTAAGGACTAAAAGATATTGGTACACTTGTTTGGACTACTTGCTTAATTCCATCTTTATTCTGTCCTGATGGCAACATGCACATCTATTTTATAATTGACATTAACCAGATGAAGTGCTTAAGGCCTTAAGGACTAAAAGATATTGGTACACTTGTTTGGACTACTTGCTTAATTCCATCTTTATTCTGTCCTGATAGCAACATGCACATCTATTTTATAATTGAGATATCAACCAGATGAAGTGCTTCAGGACTTAAGGAATAAAAGATTTGACCACTCATGCCATAGAGTTTCATTGCATTGTGTTGATAGTCCCTGTGAATAAGCTCAGCAAGTAGAAAATAAATAGTAGAAATATATATTCAGCCAGATTCTTCTACCTCTATAAAATATAAGATCAGGAGTAATTGAGAGTTAAGGGGCAGCTGCCTTATATTTACTATGAATTAGACATATTTGCTCATGGAATGAATACAGATCAGCAGTGTGCTATAAATGCACCACTTAGCTTTTCTTTAACGTCACTATTTACTGAAACCCTAAGCTAAGTGTAGTGCTATAAATGTTAAAATTGAGATTAGAAGCAGAAACCAGAGTAACTTGACCAAGCATGCACCTGTTTTTAGCCTAGTTTCTTCACTTTTCCAGAGCAATGTAAGTGATGAATAATTTACAGCATTTTTGATCATCTGTTTTCTTTTCTCTTGGCATCTGTCCTTCAGAAACTTATAATAAGTTTCAGCTAAGTGCCATGAGGGAAAATCTCAGAAGAGGCTCTTCAGTTCTATTTGCTTCAGTAGTTATTTGAGATTGAGCAGTTTCTATTAATACTACTGCTATTATTCCTGTTGATATTGGTGCTCTGCCCAGTATCTCTGGAAAATGAACTGTTCACAGCCTGTGAAGAAGCAGCCTCAGCTCTTCATGTCAATCTCAGACAAAACTAATATTAAGATGTAGTGGTCATTCTAGTACCTGAAGGGGACCTGGAAGAGAGGGGCCTGGAACACAAGCCCTATGAGGAGAGGATGAGGGAGCTGAGGGTGTGCAGCCTGCAGAAGAGGAGGCTGAGGGCTGACTTCATTGCTTTCTACAACTACCTGAAGGGAGGCTGTAGCCAGGTGGGGTTGGGCTTTTCTCCCAGGCAACCAGCAACAGAGCAAGGGGACACAGTCTCAAGTTGTGCCAGGGCAGATCTAGGCTGGATGTTAGGAGGAAGTTGTTGGCAGAAAGAGTGATTGGCATTGGAATGGGCTGCCCAGGGAGGTGGTGGGGTTGCCGTCCTTGGAGGTGTTGAAGAAAAGCCTGGATGAAGCACTTCGTGTCCTGGTCTGGTTGACTGGACAGGGCTGGGTGCTAGGTTGGCCTGGACGATCTTGGAGGTCTCTTCCAACCTGGTTAAAAAAAAAAATAAATAAAAAAGAAGAGCCCAGAAGGGACTTCTTACAAGGGCTTGTAGTGGTAGGAAGAGAGGGAATGAATTGAAGCCTGAGGAGGGCAGATTCAGATTGGATATTAGAAAGAAATTCTTTCTAGTGAGGGTGGTGAGACACTGGCACAGGTTGCCCAGGGAGGTTTTGTGGATGCTTCCTCCCTGGAGGTGTTCAAGGCCAGGTTAGATGAGGCCTTGAGCAACCTGGGCTGGTGAGAAGTGTCCCTGCCCATGGCAGTGGGGATTGGAACTGGATGATCTTTAGGGTCCCTTCCACCAAACCATTGTATGAACCTATGTAATAATATTTTATTTTTACATTGGTCTTTCTTCAAATTATTCATAGTTGAATCCTTATGGGTGATGGAATATTTACTACCTTGCCTTTGTCTCTGTCCAAAAGGCTTTTTCCTCTCAGGAATCTCAATGATTTTAACAGATCAGCTGTTAGTCACAGGCATTTCATAAGAAAGGAAGTGGAGAGAGTCTAGGTGAGAGCTGGGAGGATGATTAAGGGGCTTGAGCATCTCTCCTATGAAGAAAGACTGGGAGAACTGGAGCTCTTTAGTCTGGAGAAAGCTGAGAGGGAATCTTATTAATGTCTATGAATACCTCAGGGCTGGGTGTCAAGAGGAAGGTGACAGGCTCTTTTCGGTGGTGCCCAGTGACAGGACAAGGAACAACAGATACAAACTAGAGCACAGGAGGTTCCACCTCGGTGTGAGGAGACACTTCTTTACTGTGAGAGTGCTGGAACATGGAACAGGCTGTTCAGAGNTTAGAGCACAGGAGGTTCCACCTTGGTGTGAGGAGACACTTCTTTACTGTGAGGAGACACTTCTTTACTGTGAGTGCTGGAACATGGAACAGGCTGTTCAGAGAAGTTGTGGAGTCTCCTTCTCTGGAGACTTTCCAAACCCACCTGCGTATGCTCCTGTGTGATCCTGCTTTGTCAGGGGAGATGGACTCGATGATCTCCAAAGGTCCCTTCCAACCCCTGACGTTCTATGATGCTATGATTTCAACTGCTTTTTGGCTACTCTGCTGCTGGGGAAGGTCTAGGCTGGATGTTAGGAGGAAGTTCTTCACAGAGAGAGTGATTGGCATTGGAATGGGCTGCCCAGGGAGGTGGTGGAGTAGCCATCCCTGGAGGTGTTGAAGAAAAGCCTGAATGAGGCACTTAGTGCCATGGTCTGGTTGACTGGCTAGGGCTGGGTGCTAGGTTGGCCTGGATAATCTTGGAGGTCTCTTCCAACCTGGTTGATTCTATTCTATTCTATTCTTTTAGTTTTGTATTATAGTTAGCAGGTAGGTGATTATATGGCAAACTCTTAGTGATTTGTTGCTGGTGGATCTGCAGATAATCTGGAACATATGTTCTTCAAGGCTGTTTTGATTATCCACTCTTAACCATCATTCACCTTCAGCTGACTCACTCAGTGCCTTATATAGTTCTTCTTTTGATTGGCTTTGTCTATCTGGGTATGATTTTCTCTTCTGTCCATTAAGCCAACAGGAACTTAATGGAATAATAACAACTGCATTTGCAGTAACACATTTTACTGAGAAGATGAATGCTAAATAAAAACATCTGCACTGAAGGAGTAATAAAGTGGTGACTTCTGCCCACTCGCTCACCACCTGATTTTTCCCCCCTACTTTTAATTCCTGCTCCTTCTGCTCTATTTCATGACAAATAATGTATTTTCTATAAGTTTCATCATTCTGCCACCCACTTACCCACCCTCTCTTTCACAACTTTAAAAAAAGAAAAATGCATGTTTTACAGCTGATTTGCTTTGTAATTGCATAGCACTGAGGGTTTCAAATGTTATATGATAGCATTCAGACAGCATAAGAGATGTTAAGTACAGAGATGCCTCCAGTTATTCTCCAAGCACTATTTTCTTTCTGTGACATTTAAAGCCCCAAATGCTGCTCTTTAATTACTTCTTTTTTTCCCTTATGCAAAGGTAAATATGCTCAAGCTTTTAAATCTGCTTACTGTTTCTAAATATATTAACACTTACTTTTGCTTTTCCTCCAGGCTTCTTTACCCTTCATTATCAATCTCTTCTTTTTCAACTGGTAGCTGAGTTTCTCCCAGTGAGTCACATTGTGCAATGAGTCATGTGCGTAGTGATTCAGGGAGACACATGAGCTTGTCATTAACATGAGAAATCCCATTAGCTTCATTGGAACTATTCATATGCTTAACCTTCAACACTCAAAAAATTACAGCTACCAAACTTCTGCATTTTTGCACAGCCTACACTTGTGTATACCTTTCCCACTTAACATCTTGGGTCAAATCTACTATGCCTGTGCAGTGGAAAGGTGTACCTGGAAACGCATTTCTCTAGCACAGAGGCTAATAGAATAGAGCCATAGAATTGTTTTGGTTGACAAAGACCTTTAAGATCATCAAGTCTGATCATTCCCTAACTTCACCAAGTCTGGTGTTAAACCATTTCATAGAATCATAGAATCAGTCAGGTTTGGAAGGGACCACAAAGATCATCTAGTTCCAACTCCACTGTCATGGGCAGGGACACCTCACATCAGATCAGGCTGTCTAGAGCCTCATCCAGCCTGGCCTTAATCACCTCCAGGGATGAGGCCTCAACCACCTCCATGGGCAACCTGTTCCAGAGTCCCACCATCCTCATGCTGAAGAATATCTTCCTAATATCCAGTCTGAATCTACCCATTTCTAGCTTTGTTCCATTCCTCTTAGTCTTATCACTACCTGACATTCCTTAGAACCACATCTGTGCATCTTTTAGAAACCTCCAAGGATGAGGATTCAACCACCTTCACAGAATCAGAGAATGTCAGGGGCTGGAAGTGAACTCAAAAGCTCATCCAGTCCAACCCCTGTGCCAGAGCAGTGTATCAGATCACACAAGAACACATTCAGGCAGGTCTTGGATATCTCTGGAGAGGGAGGCTCCACAACCCACCCCAAGCAGCCTGTTCCAGTGTTCTGTCACCACCACAGGGAAAAGACTTTCTCATGTTCCCGTGGAACTTCCACCCATTGCCCCTTGTCTTGTCCTTGGGCATGATCGAGCAGAGTCTGGCTCCATCCTCTTGGCACTCACCCTTTACATATATAAAACATGACAGAGGTCATCCCTCAGACTCCTCCTCTCCAAGCTAAAGAGCCCCAGCTCCTGCAGGCTCTCCTTGTAAGGAGAGTCTGTTCCTGGAGAGGTTGTTTCAGCTGGATTCTGTCTTGGAACTTTATACTTCAGTGTACCAAGTTCTTTTTCCCTGGTCAAGCAAAGCACTTGAAGCATTTTGGTACTAAGCATCTCAATTGATGCTGAGTGTTCAGAGTGTGTGATTTCTAAGTGTACCAGGTACATGCTCAAAGTTAGACAAATGCTTAAAACACAGCTTCATTACATGTTACTTAACGTTAAGAAGGAGAAATTAATTTGGAAGACAATTGCATCCTGTTCCAAATACAGATATTAGGATGGTGGAGCTAAAACATAGAAGAGTCTCTACTTCCATGCAGTAAAGACAGTTAGTTTAGATTAAACTAGAAAACTGGATTTCTGGAAAGTAGTTTAATCCATAGATTTAAGGAAAAATAGCTTGCATTAAATGTTTAGCTTTCAAGGAGTTCAAACTCATTTAAAAATCATGTTCTAAGTTAAAAACCAAACCAGGTAAATGTCAGGTCATGGTCTAATGGTCATGCAAGTGTTGGGTAGAAGGTTGGACTTGGTCTTGGAGGTCTTTTCCAGACAGGATGATTCTATAATTCTAAGTGCTTTGTTTTGAATCAGGACAGTGCATATTGCAGCTTCAAGCAAGCACTTCATGCTAATTAATTGCATGCTGAAAACCAAGCACAGTATCATAGAATCTTAGAATTATAGAATCAACCAGATTAGAGGAGACCTCCAAGATCATCCAGTCCAACCTAGCACCCAGCCCTATCCAGTCAACCAGACCATGGCACTAAGTGTCTCATCCAGGCTGTGCTTGAACACCTCCAGGGACGGTGACTCCACCACCTCCCTGGGCAGCCCATTCCAATGCCAATCACTCTCTCTGTGAAGAACTTCCTCCTAACATCCAGCCTAGACCTCCCCCAGCACAACTTGAGACTGTGTCCCCTTGTTCTGTTGCTTGTTGCCTGGCAGAAGAGACCAATCCCCACCTGGCTACAGCCTCCCTTCAAGTAGCTGGAGACAGCAATGAGGTCTGCCCTGAGCCTCCTCTTCTTCTCCAGGCTGCACACCTCCAGCTCCTTCATCCTCTCCTCACAAGGCTGTGCTCCAGGCCCCTCACCAGCTTTGTTGCCCTTTTCTGGACACCTTCCAGCACCTCAACATCTCTCTTGAATTGAGGGGCCCAGAACTGGACACAGGACTCAAGGTGTGGCCTGACCAGTGCTGAGTACAGGAGAAGAATAACTGCCCTTTTCCTGCTGGCCGCATTGTCCCTGATCCAGGCCAAGATGCCGTTATCACCTCTCAGCCTTTTGGCTAAGAACAAGTGTAGTGTAGTGTATTCCTCTCAATATGCTTTAAAAAATGAGGGTTCTATGAGCCTCATCTGCTACATCTTTCTTAAGAAGCACCTTCCTGCTATGGTTACATTCTAATTACTGAAAGCCCTTTAGTGTTCTGCTCTCTGCAATTTTTCGATTGATTGAATTCCTGAGTTCTCTGCCATTTGAAAATCTTCACCCACATAGCAAAATCAAATAGAACTTAGGAAAGAGTGAAGGTTCTTTCTGACATACATGGAGGTGTCTTTTGTGTTGCACTTCAGGCAGATGTACAAAACATCAGATCACTAAATAGGAGCATCCTGGTTGTGGCTTTTATGTCGAGATTAAATACTTTCCATGTGTAAATTATCAGGCTCAGTTCAAAAGCTTTAATGTTTACTGAAAAATCAATTAGCCAAGATCAATCTTTTTTAGTTGTAAATGACAATCTGTTGATGGGATGTGATTTTTTTTTGCTTTGATGGTTCTTTTTTAGCAAATCAAAGGCTATCTTGAGGCTCAAAAAATGCTGACTTCCTTGACTGATGGAAGAGCAGGTATCTTCTTCTAGCTTATGCCTGGTGTTTTCTATTTAATTAGAATCATAGAAACAGCCAGGTTGGAAGAGACCTCCAAGATCATCCAATCCAACCTAGCACCCAGTTCTGTCCAATCAACTAGACCACGGCACTAAGTGTCTCATCCAGCCTCCTCTTAAACACTTCCAGGGATGATGACTCCACCACCTCCCTGGGCAGCCCATTCCAATGCCAATCACTCTCTTGGGCAACAACTTCCTCCTAACATCCAGAATAGATCTCCCCCGGCGCAACCTGAGACTGTGTCCCCTTGTTCTGTTGCTGGTTGTGTGGGAGAAGAGACCAACCCCCACCTGGCTACAGCCTCCCTTCAGGTAGTTGTAGACAGCAATGAGGTCTGCCCTGAGCCTCCTCCTCTCCAAGCTGCACACCCCCAGCTCCCTCAGCCTCTCCTCACACGGCTGTGCTCCAGGCCCCTCACCAGCTTTGTCACCCTTCTCTGGACACCTTCCAACATCTCAACATCTCTCTTGAACTGAGGAGCCCAGAACTGGACACAGCACTCAAGGTGTGGCCTGACCAGTGCTGAGTACAGGGGCAGAATAACCTCCCTCGTCCTACTGGCCACACTGTTCCTGATCTAGGCCAGGATGCCATTGGCTCTCCTGGCCACCTGGGCACACTGCTGGCTCACCTTCAGCTACTATCTACCAGTACCCCCAGGTCTCTTTCTGCCTGGGACTCTTCCAGCCACTCTGTCCCCAGCCTGTAGCACTGCTTGCTAGGTTTTTAAATCCTAAAAATTAGGTCATTTCACATCATATGCATGCATGAATCCTTTTAGAAGTGGAGTACAGGGGGGTACAATTGTCTTAAGGGGCATTAATTATTATATCCAAGGATGAGTTTAAAAAGTGAAAGATGTGGCACTGCTTTGAGTATACAAATATCTGTATAAAACACAGTGTATTCATTCATTTGATAATCTTATTTTCTACTTGTAATTGTGCTCTTATTCAGTGTGCATTGTGCTTGTCGTCTGTTTCCAGGGTGCCTTTCCTGCACACTGTCAAATCCTGCTCTGAAGGCAGAAGGTTTAATTTCTGGGGTGCTTATGATGCTAAGTGTCAGTAGCACTTGCCCACTGAGGGGCAGTAACTGCACACCAATGTACTTCTCATCATAGAATCATGGAGTGTAATGGCTTGGAAGGGACCTTCAAGGGTCATCTGGTCCAAAGTTTTTAGGCTATCAGGGAGTGACAGGACTGGGGGGAATGGACCAAAGCAGGAGGTGGGGAGATTCAGACTGGGTGTGAGGAGGAAGTTGTTCACTATGACAGTGGTGAGAGCCTGGAATGGATTGCCCAGAGAGGTGGTTGAGGCCCCATCCCTGGAGGTGTTTAAGGCCAGGCCGGATGAGGCTGTGGGCAGCCTGATCTAGGGTAGGGTGTCCCTGCCCATGGCAGGGGGGTTGGAACTAGATGATCCTTGTGGTCCCTTCCAACCCTGACTGATTCTATGGTTCTATGAAACACCTTCAATAAGCAGGGACATCCCGAACCAGATCAGCTTGCTCCGAGTCCAAGCAAGCCTAACCTTCCATGTCACCAGGGATAGGGCTTCCACTGCTTCCCTGGGCAAACTGTTTCAGTGTTCCACCACCCTCATAGCAAAGAACTTCTTCCTAATGGCCATCTAAATATAGACTGGGTGTTCCAGCCTTTTAATCATTTTTGTGGCCCTCCTCTGGACTTGCTCTGTCAGGTCCATGTCCTTCCTGTATTGAGGGCACCAGAGCTGGACAGAGTAATCCAGGTGAGGTCTCACCAGAGTGGAGACACTCATGTATGTAAATAAATCATATTTACCTAAAGTTAATCAATTTCACTGTTGTTACATGCACACAATTACCATACCTCTGTTGCTTTAAACTGCAGGAATTTTACAGGTTCAGGCATTACTGTTCTTGAGTTCAAAGTGTGTGACTGCTTGAGACAAGTTTTGGGTTGCCAGAGCCCCAGTCAGAAAGTACTATCCCATGCAGCTTGGCTGATGTGCAGCAGTCTAAAGGTCAGGATTGTCCCTGTCCCTGTTCAAAGTGTGTGACAGCTTCAGACAAGTGTTGGGTTGCCAGAGCCCCAGTCAGAAAATACTGTCCCATGCAGCTTGGCTGATGTGCAGCAGTCTAAAGGTCAGGATTGTCCCTGTCCCTGTTCAAAGTGTGTGACAGCTTCAGACAAGTGTTGGGTTGCCAGAGCCCTAGTCAGAAAATACTATCCCATGCAGCTTGGCTGAAGTGAGTAGTGTAAAGGTCAAGATTGTCCCTGCCTGGGACTGCTAGAGCTTAGATTTTCAGAACACTTCAGTCTCACACACCACTGAAAATGGCCACTGAGTATCTCATGCTGATCGCTGTTGTAGCCCAGCACTTCTGCAACACAATTTTTCAGTGTAACCAGCAAAAAAAGAACACAAACTTGGTGACCATCTTGGAGAAGCTTTAGTGCCCTATGTAGCATCCCCCAGGGCTTATTGCAGAGGCAGGTACAGTGTACGTTTCTCCAGCATTCAGGGCCATCCTTGTTCTCCTGTTACTGCCTTGGTGAATGCAGAAGGTGCAAGCAAACTAACGAGACTCATTATGAAAGAAGTGTAAACAAGGAGCATATTTGTGACAGAATGGCTGAGACATGCAGCCTGAGGCAAAGAATGAGATAATGAGGATGGGAAATGGAAACACAGCAAGCAGAGAAGGCTGCTCTAGGGGATGAGCGAAAGGTGTGCCCAGGCCATCAGAACATTTCCCTGTCTGTAAGACACTGCATGTCTCTTCTACAGGAGACTTGTCCTTGTCGAGATCTTTCTTGAATCCCAGAAGGGTAGAGTTGGTTAATGCTGTGGAAAAACCAGTAAATGACGGTGTTAGCATTAGGTGCCCAAGCGCTGTTTTCTCTCTCCTCTTTATCCATCAGGCGTTTTCCCTTGGGAGCAGCGCGGGCAGCAGCAGGGGGAGCACTAAGAGCACAGCAACACTGTCCCAGCTCCTCGGTTCTTGGCTCGTCTGCCACAGCTGCTGGGAACAGCAGGCACAGAGAACAACCTGCTCGTCCTGATTCGTAGACGATATTCGAAAGGAGTTTCCCTCTCTTTAGTTATTAAGATGATGTAAAATTAGATTATTGGATGATAGAATTGTGCTTTTTCGCTTGTATTTCACAACAGTGTTAGACTGCTGTGGGGCCAGGCAAGGCAGAGGCAGAGGTACACCTCTGTAATCCAGCAGCTAGGATCATATGAACTATTTGCACGGTCCAGTGTCTGACAAACTATTTCTTTAGAAGGAAGCTGCTGCTGACTTCCTTGTTCCACAGTTAGTGGTAGCATTTAGCTTATCAAATGCCTGGTTGCTTACTACCTTCTGTTAGCAAAAGGAGATTGTCTTCAGGGTTTTGTCTTTGCTGCTCCATTGCAAAAAGCTTATTTTCTTAATAAGGGCAGGTCCTGCTTGACCAACTTGATCTCTTTTTATGACCAAGCGCCCTGCCTGGTGGACATGGGGAAGGCTGTGGATGTAGTCTACCTGGACTTCAGCAAGGCTTTTGACACTATCTGCCGTAGCAAACTCCTGGCCAAGCTGGCAGACCATGGCTTGAACCGTGGCACTTTGTGCTGGGTTAAGAACTAGCTGCATGGCTGGGAACAGAGAGTGGTGACGAATGGTGCCACATCCAGTTGGCAGCCAGTCACGAGTGGTGTGCCCCAGGCATCAATGTTGGGCCCAATACTATTTCATATCTTCGTTGATGATCTGGATGAGGGGATTGAGTCCAGCATCAGTAAGTTTGCAGATGACACCAATTTGGGAACATGTGTGGATCTAGTAAAGGGTAGGAGGGCTCTGCTGAGGGACCTGGTCAGGCTGGACAGATGGGCACAGTCCAACACCATGAGTTTTAACAAGGCCAGGTGCCAGATTCTGCACTTTGGCCACAACAACTACATGCAGTCCTAAGGGCTGCAGACAGAGTGGCTGGAGAGCAGCCAGGCAGAGAGGGACCTGGGGGTACTGGTTGACAGCAACTGAACATGAGCCAGCAGTGTTCCCAGGTGGCCAAGAAGGCCAATGGCCTGGCCTGTATCAGGAATGGTGTGGCCAGCAGGACCAGGGAAGTCCTTCTGCCCCTGTACTCAGCACTGGATAGTTCACACCATGAGTACTGTGTCCAGTTCTGGGCCCCTCAATTTAAGTAAGATGTTGAGGTGCTTGAACATGTCCAGAGAAGGGCAGCAAGGCTGGTGAGGGGCTGAAGCACAGCCCTGTGAGGAGAGGCTGAGGGAACTGGGGGTGTTTAGCCTGGAGAAGAGGAGGCTCAGGGCAGACCCTCATTGCTGTCTACAGCTACTGGAAGGGAGGCTGTAGCCAGCTGGGGGTGGTCTCTTCTGCAAGACACTCAGTGACAGAGCAAGAGGACACAGTCTGAAACTGTGCCAGGGCAGGTTTAGGCTGGATGTTAGGAAGAAGTTCTACAGGGAAAGTGTGATTGGCATTGGAATGGGCTGCCCAGGGAGGTGGTGGAGTCATCATCCCTGGAATTACTTAAGAAAAGGCTGGATGAGGCACTTAGTGCCATGGTTTAGTTAATTAGAAGGGTTAGGTGATAGGTTGGACTCAATGATCCTAGAGGTCTCTTCCAACCTGGTTAATTCTGTAATCCTGTGAATATGTGATATGCTGCAAGATAAGTGAAAAGATAACACTGGTGTCCAGAACTGTGATACAACAGCAAATGATAAAGGTCTGCATTGGTTTAAGCTGGCTGTAAGGGCTGTGTTCATCTACCACAAGGTCATACTAATTTATATGTTTCGTGGTTCCAGTGATGCTAACTTGCTCTGGTGGGTAATACCTGAAAGAGGTATTTGCAATACTTCTGCAAATGAATCATACTTATGAGAACAAAAAGAGGTACAGGACGTAGAGGAAGGTTTTGATGTCTGGTTTTAGATTTCACTTGGCTCCTACAGGAAAGTCTCTTCTGTGTCCTGAAATGAGGGAATTAAATTGCATTTTCCTTAGCAGTGGCTGCTTACAAATGTCAAAGTGAAAGGCAGACCAGTTTTTATTAAAAACTGAGAAGAAGAAGAAGTAAAAGGAAATAAGAAGTTTTGTATGACTTAGTGTATTCATAAAGAAAACTTGCCTTGGGTGATGGGTTCCTTTCACAACCAATGCCCTGCTCGTTCGTTCTGTATTCAAAAGAATGTCCAGAAGGTTCCTCTCTCTTCTTTATGATTTAGAACCATGGAACTTTAGCTCTTAAACTGCTACTCCTAGACAGTGAAGTCATGTGGCAGTCAGGAAATCACTGACAACCTTTTTGAAGGCTCAAACTTGGTGTGTGTTTTGTACGTGATGTAAAGCTCCTTGGACTGTGAACTTGGTAGGCTGAAGTAATAGAATCAAAGGTGCTCTCTTTTCCTCCTGACTTTTAGGAGTGCAAAATGCAATTTAATTCCCTCATTTTAGGGTTTCTCTTCTTTTTTTTTCTGCATTCATAGTTATATGTGTTGCTAAATATTGGCATGTTCTCTAAGATCAGGAGACAGATGTTGAGTGATTGTGATAGCATCATAGAATCAGTCAGGGTTGGAAGGGACCACAAGGATCAGCTGGTTCCAACTCCCCTGACATGGGCAGGGACACCCTACCCTAGATCAGGCTGGCCACAGCCTCATCCAGCCTGGCCTTAAACACCTCTAGGGGTGTGGCCTCAACCACCTCCCTGGGCAACCCATTCCAGGATCTGCTTAGTGCATGAGGCAAAGGTTGTTGGTGTTATCTTCGTAGGCTCTGGTAAAGGATTTGACACTGTCTCCCACAGCAGCCTCCTAGAGAAAGTGGCCTGGATGAGTGGTGGTGAATGGAGTTAAATCCAGTTGGTGGCTGATCACAAGCAGGACCCAGGGCTGAGGACTGCAGCCCGTTCTCCATAATAACTTTATCAGTGAGATAAAGGATTGAGTGCAGCCTCAGGAAGTCTGCGACTGATGCTGAGTTGGGAGGCAGTGCAGCTCAGCTTGAGGGTAGGAAGACTCTAGAGAGGGACCTTGACAGGCTGGATTGATGGGCCAAGGCCAATTGTATATGACTCAACAAGACCACAGATCCTGTATTTCAGTCATATCTACCCCAGGTAATGCTACAGGCTTGGGGCAGAGTGGCTGGAAAGCTGCTCAGCAGAAAGGGACCTGGTGGTGCTGGTTGCCAGTGTACTTAGGGAGCCATGAAGGCAAAGAGCATCCTGGCCTGGATCAGCAATAGCATGGCACAGGCAGTGATTGCCTCCCTGTGCTCAGCTCTGGTGAGGCCACACATTGAGTACAGTATTCAGGCTTAACTTGCTCACTACTAGAGAGACCTTGAGGTGCTAGAGCAAGTCCAGAGAAGGGAAACAAAGCTGGTGAAGGGTCTAAAGAACTTGTGAGGAGCAGCTGAGGAAACTGGGCTTGCTTACTCTGCAGGAGGCTGAGGGGAGATCATATCCCTCTCTACAACTACCTGAGAGGATGTTGCAGCAAGGTAGCAAAGTCTCCCTAGTAACAAGTGATAGGATGAGAACAAATGGCCTCGAGTTGCACCAGGGAAGATTTAGATTTGGTATCAGAAGAAACTTCTTCACTCCGAGGGTTTCTGAACACTCTTAGCAGGCTCCCCAGAGAGGTGATTGAATCACCAGCCCTGGAGGTGTTTAAAAGACATACAAGGGGACACAGTTTAGGATGAGACTTGGTAGAGTTTGATAATGGTTGGACTCAATGATCTGAAAGTTTTTTTTCCCAGCCAGAATGATTCTGTGTCTCTTCTAGCTTAGGCAGAGTTGGCCTTTTTGAAGCTTACTATTACAGTTTAGATTGACTTCAACATTTCATAATGTCAGATTCAATTAACTGAGCAACAGTGATCTAGGTGGCATTTCCTCACTACATTTAGTTTTTCTTTTTTGACTCAAAGACCCATGAATAAAAGGTTCTCAGTTGTCTCTGTGTTTCTTTGGGTGACAGAAATACTTCCTATTTGTTTCTTCTGTTCTGTGAAGTGGGCATAAATAACTCTGGTTTCGCTAAAACTCTCCCTACAGAGCTATCTCAAGGCTTCCCAGCAGCACACACAGAATTAGATTTTCATATCCAAAGGATCTCTAAGGAGGCAACATTAAATTATACAACAAAATAGAAAAAGGAGGGAGTTCTGGGAAAGGAATGAAGGCTGAGAGAGAACATCAGGAAACTAGGTGGTCTAGACTGGGAGTTCATGGGCTTCTCTGACAGTCTGAGGTCAGTGCATTCATTGTGGATCTTTCTGTATCTCACCTACCTCCTCCTGGTGCGTCTGGGTATGCAAATCCAATCTATCCTATTTGGGGGACTTCTGACCTCCTTTTTTCTTATGCTGCTGTTAACTCCTTTCCTCCCCTTTCCAAAGGCAGCAGCTTCCATTTGCTGCAGCAGCTCCTACGTACCCCTTTGCAGCTGCTGTCTGAGAAGAACTGGACTTCTGGCAGGGGGAGTGCTGAGAAAGGTGACAGCACTTGTTTCTTGCCCCCTCAGGTACATTTCTCCTAATGCTTATTTTTCAGTGCTTGACCAGTAGTAGAAATCTGGGCAAGATGACAGGAATCAGTAATTCAGTGTGAAAGGAGCAAATCCTGCTCTGTAGTAGTCTGTAGATTAGCCTATACCATATTATTCATACCTGGATGGCCCAGGTGTGTGAGTATTAGTCAGTTAACTCCAGGAATGTGTCTGATGGACTGTCATTGATGTGTTCTTTTTTGAATGATCAGGAAACACTAACTACATAATATTTCCCTTTTCTCCTCATTCATATTGACATTCATTTGCATTTCTGTGATCCTGGTTCTATCAAGCTGTTTATAGAAAACACACCTGAAGGAAGGAGCACAACTCTCTCGTGCTGCTCCTGTATGTTTGCTTATTCATAGAATAGAATCACAGAATCATAGAATCAGCCAGGTTGGAAGAGACCTCCAAGCTCACCCAGTCCAACCTAGCACCCAGCCCTATCCAGCCAAATTCCACTGACCTGCTGAATATGAATTGATCATAGAATCATAGAATCAACCGGGTTGGAATAGACATCCGAGATCATCCAGGCCAAACTAGCACTCAGCCCTGGCCAATCAACCAGACCATGGCACTAAGTGCCTCATCCAGGCTTTGCTTCAACACCTCCAGGGATGGCAACTCCACCACCTCCCTGGGCAGCCCATTCCAATGCCAATCACTCTCTCTGGCAACAACTTCTTCCTGACACCCAGCCTAGACCTCTCCTGGCACAACTTGAGACTGTGTCCCCTTATTCTGTTGCTGGATGCCTGGGGGAAGAGACCAATCCCACCTGGCTACAGCCTCTCTTCAGGTAGTTGTAGGCAGCAATGAGGTCAGCCCTGAGCCTTCTCTTCTCCAGGCTAAACACCCCCAGCTCCCTCAGCCTCTCCTCACACGGCTGCGTTCCAGGCCCCTCACCAGCTTTGTTGCCCTTTTCTGGACATGTTCCAGTATCTCAACATCTCTCTTGAATTAAAGAGCCCAGAACTGGACACAGGACTTAAAGTATCACCTTAGCAGTGCTGAGTACAGGGGAAGAATAAGCTCCTTGTCCTCCTTGACACAGTGTTCCTGATCCAGGCCAGGATGCCATTGGCTCTCCTGGCAACCTGGGCACACTGCTGGCTCATGTTCAGCTACTATCTCTCAGTACCCCCAGGTCCCTTTCTGCCTGGCTGCTCTCCAGCCACTCTGTCCCCAGCCTTTAGTATTGCTTGGGGCTGTTGTGGCCAAAGTGTAGAACCCTGCACTTGGCCTTGTTAGATCTCATCCCAAATATTGTTCAGTAATATTTTGGTATGATTCATTTTTCTACTCTGTTCATGTAATGGCTAAATATTCATAAATCCTCCCTCAAATGGTTCAAATATGTTGAATTTCATTACTCATCTTCCTTTAATTGTATTGAAAAATTATCTTTGCTGTTAGCTCTGTGTATGTTTTACTTTCAGAAGGTGCATTTGTGTTTTTCTGTAATTTTTGTCTTTGTTCTCTTTTCTTGGCTCCTAAGGTCACAGCTGATGTGTGTTACTTGCTTTCCTGTAGATAGCACTGCTGCAGTTCTTTGCTTTTTGCTCCAGGGGGCAAGAGACACTTTATTCTCTGGTAAAAAACCACTGAGATTTCAAACAGAAACCTGGGGCAACCGTTGTGGAAGATGGCATCATAACTAGAAGGGAAAGACCTGTAGTTTGCTCCCTTTGTCTATGCAAATCCACAGCAATAACAGTCTCTCACGACCCACACTCTGCAGAGTTAACCCAGTCCTTTTCATAATAATGTGTAAGAATATTGGTTGCTATGGCAACACTTTCCCTGGTACCACTCGACTGTCAAAATAACCTCACTGAAATAATCATGCTAAGAAAGTTTTAGCAATTGACTTTTAAAATGAAAAGTAAATAAATCCTCCTAACTTCAGGAGGCAGGGCTAGGTTAATGAAGCCTGCAACAAGGGCACAGGCATTTTCCAGCCATCAGCAGATTAGTGGAGGTGGATTTGTTGTGTTCATCTTTGGTGAGTGAGATGAAATAGAATTTAGAAGTTCTTTTTTCTTTTTATACATCAATTAGTGGTATTCCAACCACATCCACATGTGAGAAGGTAGCACAAGAATCAAAGGTTAAAAACCCTCTTCAGTTTTGGGCTCCCCAGTTTAAGAGGGACAGGGATCTGCTGGAGAGGGGCCAGCAGAGGGCTAGAAATATGATTAGGGGACTGGAGGGCATGGCTTATGAGGAGAGGCTGAGGGATCTGGGGCTTTTTAGTCTGAAAACTGAGAGGAGATTTGATAAATATTTATGAGTATCTGAGGGCTGGCCAGGAGTGGGGGGACAGGCTCTGCTCACTGCTCCCTGGGATAGGACAAGGAGCAATGGGTGTAAATTGCAGCAAAAGAGGTTCTGCCTCAGCACAAGGGGGAACTTCTTTACTGGAAGGGTCTCAGAGCACTGGAACAGGTTCCCCAGAGAGGTTGTGGGGTCTCCTTCTGTGGAGACTTTGAAGGCCTGTCTGGATGTGTTCCTCTGTGATCTGTGTTAGATAGGATTGTCCTGCTGTGGCAGGGGGTTGAACAGGATGATCTCCCTGGGTCCCTTCCAACCCCTAACATCCTGTGAGCCTGTGATCCTGTGATGATCCTCAGATGTCAAATTGAGTTAGCGCTTCTCTGTGTGCTGCCTTTGCTTCTCTTACAGCTTCCATCAGCTTGTGTTCATCTTTCTCTACTTCCCTTCCTTTTTTCCTACTTTCTCTTCACCTTTTCTTGCAACAGACTCCACAGATTTCTATCTCTAATGTGCTAAGATAATGTGCAGTTAAGTGGTTTGAGGTTTGTGTTTGCTTTCATATAAGCCTCACCGCAGTGCTTTAGAGCTAATGTTACCACCAAATGAATAGATGTGGTCAGCCATTGTCTCAAGTACTGAAAAGAAGACTTGTTCTTCTCTTATCGAGTGTAGGGTGTCCCTGCCCATGGCAGGGGGGTTGGAACTAGATGATCCCTGTGGTGCCTTCCAACCCTGACTGATTCTGTGATTCAATGATTCTAAGACCAAAATTCCTAAAGACAGTGTTTAGTATCTGACTATCAGGTATGCTGCACGAATATCAGATAGGCTAGACAACTCTCACACATTGCAATGTAAATATGGGCCAAGAATTAATCTGTGAGTAAACTTTACATTTTTGTTGGTGTCACCATAAGGTTTTTTTAACATGAGATTTTAAAATCAATTCATTACCAGCTTAACTTCCCTCCTCCTTTTCCTGAAATCAATAGAAGTTGCCACTGGATTTTGTTCAGTTGGGGTGGACTATCTCGTGTGCTAAAATCAAAGAGATGGGAAGTGCCTGTTCTTCCTCTTCCTGGCTGTCAGAGAAAATCAGCTTACAGGTTTTAGCAAAAATCAGCATTATTCCTTTTTTACTGAAGCCAAGATAGAAATCTTAATGCTTACAGCCAAATTACTTATCCCAATACCTTTCATAACTTCCAGCTGATGAACCAAAAATAAACCAGATCCTTGTAAAGCTGTTTTTTTTTTTGCCTACAGAATAAGCCCAAACATTTATCATTGGTAAATGCAGGATAAAAATTGAAACCTTGTCTTTTGATTGAATTGATCTTCCCCTCCACTTCTGTACTTTTTTGAACACAACAGATGACTGCTGAGCCAAATTCTTGTTAGTTTGTGTTATTTCCTTATTGGGGATATAGTGTAGTTTGTTGACTCTACAACTACCTCAAGGGACATTGTGGAGAGGCTGGAGCTGGTTGGGCAGTGAGTGGCTGGAGAGCAGCCCTGAGGAGAGGGATTTGGGGGTGCTGGTGGACGAGAAGCTCAACATGAGGCAGCAGTGTGCCCTTGCAGCCCAGAAAGTCAACCAGAGCCTGGGCTGCATCAGGAGAAGTGTGGGCAGCAGGTGGAGGGAGGTGATTCTCCCCCTCTCCTCTGCTGAGACCCCACTTGGAGTACTGCATCCAGTTCTGGAGCAGCCCTCATTACAAAAAGGATGTGGAGATGCTGGAGTGTGTCCAGAGAAGGGTCACTGGGATGCTCAGAGGGCTGCAGCAGCTCTGCTGTGAGGACAGACTGAAAGAGTTGGGGCTGTTCAGGCTGGAGAAAAGGAGACTCCCAGGTGACCTTCTTGTGGCCTTCCAGTATCTGAAGGGGGCCTACAAAAAAGCTGGGGAGGGACTTTTCAGGGTATCAGGGAGTGACAGGACTGGAGGGAATGGAGCACAGCTGGAGATGGGTAGGTTCAGACTGGACGTGAGGAGTATTGAGCATGAGAGTGGTGAGAGCCTGGAATGGGTTGCTCAGGGAGGTGGTTGAGGCCTCATCCCTAGAGGTGTTTAAGGCCAGGCTGGATGAGGCTGTGTGCAGCCTGCTCTAGGGTAGGGTGTCCCTGGGCATGTCAGGGGGGTTGAAACTAGATGATCCTTGTGGTCCATTCCAACCCTGACTGATTCTATGATTCTTCTCACACGTAATTGGTGACAGAACAAGAGGGAATGGCCTCAAGCTGTGACTGGGGAGGTTTAGATTGGATATTAAGAAAAAGTTTTCCACAGAGAGAGTGGTCAGGCACTGGAATGAGCTGCCCAGGGAGGTGGTTCAATCACCAACCCTGGATGTGTTTAAGGGTCATTTGGATGTGGTGCTTAGGGATATGATTTAAGGTGAATCCTGTAGAGTAGGGTTCTGGTTTGGACTTGGTGATCCTGATCCATCTAACCTGGATGTTTCTGTGATTCTCGGAGTTTTCTGTGGGATACCCTAAACTTGCAAATTTGAAAGTAAAAGATTTGTTATGCATATTAATGATGTTAACTCACATTTAAAGTGTGTCTGTAGATAGATTTTCCTTAGACAGTGTGATTTTTGTATGGCAGTTTAAGAGTTGAGTGCTTACTTTGTATTAAAACACCAACTCATCCTTTGGAAAATGTAAATGGGAGTCTTCTAAATACTTTTCATTAAGTAAAATATCTCTTTACAATGTGTGACTTTGTTTAATTAGAAAGTACTCTTTCTTTATGCACAGAGGCCTTCTTCAACATGTCTAACACCAAGAGAGGAAGAAGATGATGATGCAGGAGAAAATACTTGTGGGCCTTCAGGTTTATGGGAGGCGCTGACACCTTGTAATGGCTGCAGGAACCTCGGGTTTCCCATGCTGGCACAGGTATGTTTTCCTTTCAGTCTTAAAACTTACCCATCAGAGAAAAGCTGCTTCATCTCTTCTCTGCTATTCCTCTTCCAGTCTTGCCTTAGTTTCTTCAAAACTGTTACCTTCAATCTTCATTTCCACATCAAAACCTGTTGTTAAAATGATATATTCATCTTCAGTCATCCTGCTGTAGTATTTGTCCAGGTAGTTTACTGCCAAGACTGTTTGATATTTATTACCCCCATTTCAGTCATACTTTTTCTTTTCCATATCTTTCTATTCTGATTCTGTCTGAAAAGAAATTTTGAAGTCATATAGTTTCCTTTGGCATAAGCACTCTATCTTTTAGCTGCTTCTAGTTAATATCATGACATCTCAGCTACTTTCTTTATCAAATTAGTCAAAGATATTGTATATCTCTCAAATGATGTAAGAATGTAGCCTAAGACTTGGAAGATTATGTAATTAAAAGAAGACTTCATTATGTAGCTAAAACCTCATTATGTAACTAAAAAGATATCTTCATTTCCACATCAAAACCTGTTGTTAAAATGATATATTCATCTTCAGTCATCCTGCTATGGTATTTGTCCAGGTAGTTTACTACCGAGTCTGTTTGATATTTATCACCCCCATTTCAGTCATACTTTTTCTTTTCCATATCTTTCTATTCTGATTCTGTCTGAAAAGAAATTTTGAAGTCATATAGTTTCCTTTGGCATAAGCACTCTATCTTTTAGCAGCTTCTAATCATTATCATGACATCTCAGCTGCTTTCTTTATCAAACTAATCAAAGATATTCTGCATCTCTCAACTGATGTAAGAATGTGATATTCTGTGCCTCTCAACCAATGTAAGAAGGTAGCCTAAGACTTCTCTTGGAAGGCTATGTAATTAAACAACAAACCCCAAACAAACAATCACAAGTCCCCAAACATTTTCAAATGCTCGTGATAGTACAGAGGAGAATAAATAACAAAGTGTAATGCACTTGTGTCTGACTCCCACCACTTCTCAGAGCAGACCCAAACTGCAGTACCCACCAAGGCATGCCAGCAGCTGTGTCCTGAATAAGTGATACTGTATTGCTGCAGAACAGGATGATGCTCACTGCTGCTTCTGGGTCTCCCCTGTTCTCTCCCCCTGCTATAGGTTAGCACTCTTATTTCTGTGGCGTTTATTCCTGTGCTTGTCTTGAAGCCCTGACTGAAGGCTTGCCAAATTTCTCTTTAGAAAAGTCTGTTTTTTTCAGTTGCATCCTTACTTGGCACTGCATTTAAATCACTTCTTCTGTAGCAGATTGGAATTGCATATCCTGTCTCACCACACTTCACACACTGTTGCTTTCATACCGTGACTGTACGTTTTATTCCCTGTGGTCTCATGGGGACTTGCACCTGTTTGAAGTCAATGCTAAAGCTTCTACTGCAGTCAGTGGAAACAGGATATGGCAGCTAATGTGCTTGAATAACAACGAGCACTGCCCTCTCTTTTTATAAGGAGCTTTTATATTCCTTTCCCCCTTCAGTAGCTCTTTTCTACTTCATACCATCTATCTCTTCAGACATCTGGCAAGGTGAAGAGTTGCCGGAATTATCCTGGTTTACAGCCAGAGTGCTCTACTGACTAACTCCTTAGTTTTAAGAATTTGTTTCAAAAATAGCTCTTAAAAGGAACTTTTCTTATTATTGCTTATGGTGCAATAGGTCACTATAGCATAGAATCGTAGAAGCAACCAGGTTGGAAGAGACCTCCACGATCATCCAGTCCAACCTAGCACCCAGCTTCTCTTGCTGCTTGCCTGGGAGAAGAGACCAACCCCCACCTGGCTACAGCCTCCCTTCAAGTAGTTGTAGACAGCAGTGAGGTCACTCCTCAGCCTCCTCTTCTCCAGGCTGCACACCCCCAGCTCCTTCAGCCTCTCCTCCTCTGGAATGCTGATCAGATACTCCATTTGGAGTGATCTCCTAATTCTTTTTTTTTCTTTTTCTTTCTGTTTTAACATTTTTGTCTTTGCTGTTTTTAATGGAAGGCATTTGTAACATAATGGTTTAAGTTCGGCAAGTCCAAATGCCAGGTCCCATGCCTGAGTCAGGGCAGTCCTAAGCGCAGATATAGGCTGGAGAGTAATTGTTTAAAATCAGTCTCAAGGAAAATATTTGGGGATGTCAGTTGATGAAAACCTCAACATGAGCCAGCAATGTGCACTTGCATCCCAGAAGGCAAACTTGTCCTGAGCTGCTTCAAAAGAAGTGTGAGGTGATTCTCCCCCTGTATTCTGCTCTCATGAGACCCTACTTGGAGTTCTGGTGCCCACAACACAAGAAGGACATCAAACTGTGGGAGAGAGTCAAGAGGAGGGTCACAAAGATGGTCAGAGGGTTGAAGCACCTCCCCTATGGGGACAGGCTGAGAGAGTTTGAGCTGTTCAGCCTGGAGGAAAGAAGGCTTTTGGGAGAACTTATAGCAGACTTCCAGTATCTGAAGAGGGCCTACAAGAAAGCTGAGAAGGGACTTTTTCCACTAGTGATAGGATGAGAGGGAATGGATTGAAGCTGGAAGAGGGGAGATTTAGACTGGAGATTAGGAAGAAATTCTTTACAGTGAGGTAGGTGAGACATGGGAACAGGTTGCCCAGGGAGGTTGTGGATGACCCTCCCAGGAGATGTTTGAGGCCAGGTTGGATGAGGCCTTGACCAACCTGGGCTCCTTGTTGAGAAGGTATCCATGCCCATGACAGAGGGCCACTGGAACTAGATGATCTTTAAAGTCTCTTCCATCCCAAACCATTCTATGATATGAAAAAAAATGTGAATCAAGTTAGCTTTGTTAGTTGGTGCCTTTCCTTTTCATAAAGAGAGATTCATTTCAAGAGCAACATAAGCTTTAAGATAGTGACTCTTGAATTAGTTTTATTCATTGTAATTAAATTTTAAACCCAGTCTTACAATATCTCATCTTTCTCACTCTCAGAACTAATGAGATTTGCAATGATGGGTACAAAATATAGCACATTTGTTCTGTGTTTTCATGAAATGACAGATCACCTTTGTAGATTGTTTCTCTCCATAAAAAATGAAGACAGGGATAGTTTTATGATCTGGGGGATTAATTTTTCTGAAATGGAAGAAAGGAATGAAATTAAGTGGTGAAAAATCACCAACTGCAGACCAGTGAACTTATAGAATCATAGAACCAGTCAAGGTTGGAAGGGACCACAAGAATCAGCTAGTTCCAACCCCCCTGCCATGCCCAGGGACACCCTACCCTAGATCAGGCTGGCCATAACCTCATCCAGCCTGGCCTTAAACACCTCCAGGGATGGAGCCTCCACCTCCCTGGGCAACCCATTCCAGGCTCTCATCACTCTCATGCTGAACAACTTCCTCCTCATGTCCAGTCTGAACCTACCCATCTCCAGCTTTGCTCCATTCCCCCAAGTCCTGTCACTCCCTGATACCCTGAAAAGTCCCTCCCCAGCTTTTTTGGAGACCCTTTAAGATCCTGGAAGGCCACAAGAAGGTCACCTTGTAGCCTTCTCCAGACTGAACAGCCCCAACTCTTTCAGTCTGTCCTCGTAGCAGAGCTGCTGCAGCCCTCTGAGCATCCTCGTGGCCCTTCTCTGGACACTCTCCAATATCTCCACATTCTTCTTGTAATGGGGGCTCCAGAACTGGATGCAGTACTGCAGGTGGGGTCTGACCAGAGTGGAGTAGAGGGGGAGAATCACCTCTCTGGACCTGCTGGCAATGCAGTTTATTCAATTCCGTTTTTAAAATGATGCCATCAGTGCATGAAGTCTTTCAAGCTGTTAGCTGATCTGTTGGGTCATTCACATTTACTTCAGAATGTGAAAAAGAACATCTTGTTCTAAGGGATAGTTAACATAAAGTAATTTTTAAAGCTTTTAGGTTAAGACTAATGTCTTGAATTTGTCTAGCAAATTATGGTAGATGTAATCTGCAGCAGGATGTTTTAGGTGGAAGTACAAAAATGTGTTTCTGATACTCATGTTAGTCCATGAAAATGCTGGCATCAGCACTGAAAACAGTGAGATCATAGAATCATAGAATCAGCCAGCTTGCAAGAGACCTCCAACATAATCCAGGCCAACCTAGCACCCAGCCCTAGCCAGTCAACCAGACCATGGCACTAAGTGCCTCATCCAGTCTTTCTTGAACACCTCCAGGGATGGTGACTCCACCACCTCCCTGGGCAGCCCATTCCAATGCAAATCACTCTCTCTGCCAACAACTTCCTCCTAACATCCAGCCTAGACCTCCCCTGGCACAACTTGAGACTGTGTCCCCTTGTTCTATTGCTGGCTGCCTGGAAGAAGAGACCAACTCCACCTGGCTATAGCCTCCCTTCAGGTAGTTGTAGACAGCAATGAGGTTTCCCTTCAGCTTCCTCTTCCCCAGCTCCCTCAGATGCCCCTCATAATCCATGTGTCCTAGGCCCTTCATGAGCATTGTGGCCCTTCTCTGGACACACTCCAGTACAAAGATGTCCTTTCAGAGGTGGACCCAGAACTGAACACAGGGTTAAAGGTGTGGCCTCACCAGCTCCAAGTGCAGGGGAATGATCACCTCTCTGTTCCTGCTGGCCACAGTGTTTCTAATCCAAGCCAGAATGCCATTGGCTTTCTTGGCCACCTGAACACTGCTGACTCATGTTCAGTCAACTGTCAACCAATATGCCCAGGTCCCTTTGCAAGTTGCAGCTTTCCAACCACGTATCTCCAGGTCTGTAGCTTACCATGGGGTTGTTATGACCCAAGTGCAGGACCTGGTGCTTGGCCTTGCTGAACCTCATACAATTAGCCTTGGCCCAACAGGTCTAACCTGTCTAGATCCTGCTGTAAAGCTTTTCTACCCTCTAACAGATCAACACTGTTTGGTGCCATCTGCAAACTTACTGAGGGAAAAATAAAAAGGATTTTTAGGTACAATTATGGCAGTGTCCATCTGTGACCTAATGACTAAGAGCTTGCAATATGCCAAAGAAAAGGCACTTATCTCCTTGACAAATTTGCTTTCTTTGTAGCAGTTATGGAAAAAGGCTTGGCTGGAGGTGCTTCTGACATGCAGCCTGTAATTTCTGTCTGTACTGTGCTGAAAAGTGTCCTTTTAGAGAGGGTTCTTATGGGAAGTTCTGTGTAAATTGCTCCGCAGCTATCATTTAAAAGCTAACAGAGCAGCACTGCAGGCGTTCTCAGATCAAACAGCTCTGGTCCCAGACTGCCCTGGCACAAGCAAAGCCTGGGTTTTATTGTCTGTATGCAGATGAGCTACAACACATTCAGTGCACGCTGCTCACAAAGACAAGGTGGGCTGAAAAGCACAGAGTTTTGTGTTTGTTGTCCTACTGAAAGGAAAAAGGTTTAGCATGTGAGTACTGTCATGGTGCAGAGGGCTGGTGTTTCCTTGGGGCTGAGGTCAGGAGGCATGCAGGCACTATTTTTTCTCTGGAGAAGAGAAGACTTAGAGGGGATTTGATAAATGTTTATAAATATCTGAGGGCTGGCCAGGAGTGGGGGGACAGGTTCTGCTCACTGCTCCTTGGGACAGGACAAGGAGCAATGTGTTCATCTCTGGTGAGTGAGATGAAATAGAATTTAGAAGTTCTTTTTTTCTTTTTATACATCAATTAGTGGTATCCCAACCACATCCACACGTGAGAAGGTAGCACAAGAATCAAAGGTTAAAAACTCTCTTTGGTTTTGGGTTCCCCAGTTTAAGAGGGACAGGGATCTGCTGGAGAAGGTCCACCAGAGGGCTACGAGGATGATTAGGGGACTGGAGGGCATGGCTTANTGATCTTGTGAAAGGGTAAGGGATGTGACACTGAAGTGTAAATATTCTTGTTTGCCAGTAATGGAATTGGGTTTTGGCTTTAATCTTCTATTCTGCAGTGTAATTTAGTTTACTCTTCAGCTCCTACTACATTTATCAGTACCCACACACATGCATACTCAATTCTTGTTTATTTTTGCAATAAAGCAGCATCCTTCAGATGTATGAAACTGTAGTTTTCATTCTGTTTTCTTTCTCACAGTTAGGATGCTCTGAGTATTTCTCTGCTACAGGGCAAACAGGGCCTGATATACAGAGATAAATACAGGGCTATTTGCAGTGTCAGAGGGATGAGTGGTGCAAAGGCCTTTATGATCATAGCAATTATTATCAGTTTGAAGCAAGCAGTCTGCACACCTTAATCTTGACAGCCATGCCAAGACATTTCCCTCATTGTGATATGAAGCAATGGTGAGATAAAGGATGTTTAGCTGTGTCCTGTTTTGGAAGCTGATGGATCAGCCTAACAGCACTGTTTCTTGAATTAAATGTTGTCTGTGTATCTTCACAATCATGACAGTTGTTCCCCTATGTTTGGCATGATGGCCAACAACATCTGTCTAACTACTACAACATGGAAGTAATATGTGTAAGGAGAACAGTGCAGCTGCTATAGAAAACCTGAACTTCACTTTAAAAGCTGCTAACTATAAACCTTCATGTTGTCAGCATGGCTCTTTATAAAAATATGTGAAAGTCTACCCAAACATAGAATCACAGAATAGTTTAGGTTGGAAGGGACCTCATCTAGTGCCAACCCCTCTCCATAGGCAGGGACACCTCCAACTATAGCAGGTTGCTCAAGGCCTCATCCAGCCTGGCCTTAAATGCCTCCAGGGAGGAAGCATCCACAACCTCCCTGGGCAACCTGTGCCAGTGTCTCACCACCCTCACTGGAAATAACTTCTTCTTAACATCCCATTACTACTCATCCTGTCATTACAAGACCTTGCAAATAGTCCCTCCCCAGCCTTCCTGTAGGCCCCCTTCAGTTACTGAAAAGTCACTAAAAGGTCTCCTCGAAGCCTTCCCTTCTCCAGGCTGAAGAGCCCCAACTCTTGTAACCTGTCCTCATAATGGTTATAACATATGAGATTTTAAGGTTTTTTGAAGCAGTCATCTAGTATGGACCTGCTGGATCTTGACCAAAGGAGAGCCACAAGGATGATCTTAAAGCTGGAACACCTCTGCCGTCAACACAGGTTAAGAGTTAGGGTTGTTCAGCCTGGAGAAAAGAAGAGTCCAGGGAGACCTTATAGCTGCATTTCAGTATCTGAAGCAGACCTACAGGAAGGCTGGGGAAAGACTATTTGAAGGGCTTGTAGCAACAGGATGAGGGGCAGTGGTTTGAAACTGGAGCAGAGTGGATTTAGGCTGGACACAAGGAGGAAGTTCTTTACAGTGGGAGTGGTAAAATACTGGAACAGGTTGCCCAGGGATGTGTGGAGGCCCCATCCCTGGAGATATTCAAAGCTGAACTTGATGGGACCCTGAGCAACATTATCTAGCTTGAGGTATCCCTGCTCATTGCAGAGGAACTGGACAAAAGGACCTCTGAGGGTCCTTTCCAACCTGATGCATTCTGTGTGATTCTCTGTGTGTGATCTTCACATTTATTTTTTATACCACTCCAGGATTCCTAAGACATCAGAAGAGTAGCAGCTAGGTTCTCTGGGGTCTCCTATGGAAGAGAAGTTTCCCCCTAAAATGTCTGTTATTTAAAGGGGAGGGAAGAGATGGTTCACTCCTGACTACATTTTTAGGAATCATAAAATCAACCAGGTTGGAAGAGACCTCCAAGCTCACCCAGTCCAACCTAGCACTCCATCCAGTCAACCAGACCATGGCACTAAGTGCCTCATCCAGGCTTTTCTTGAACACCTCCAGGGATGGCGACTCTACTACCTCCCTGCTGGGTTCCAACCTGGTTGATTAACAAGACTTTTGCATCATCTGGAATATTTTCCTGTGATTTCTAACCTTCTGAGTAAAATACTTGGGGTATTTTTTCCCTCTTCTTAGTTTAATGGATTAAATGAGTTGACTGAAATGGGGTTGACATGGAGAGCTCTATTACCCATTAACAAGTATTTCTGTTAAATTCTGGAGTTGCAGTGTTGTCTCTTTGCTGTAAACTGAAGTTTTCCTGGCAATTTCAGGAACACACCACCCACACACTGGGGCAGCTGCTGAAAAGTGCTGTATGTGTTCTGCCTGGGAGGAATCAGTAGGTGATGATTATAGCTTGCTGAACAGTGATGGGAAATAAGTATATTGGGAAAAAATGGGATTATTTTAGTGCTAAGCTACATTTTCTGCAAGTGTTTTAAGGAAAAAAAATGAAGATTGTTCTTGCACATAGTATGTAGCTTGCTGATTTCCAGTGTAATTGGAATTGGTAGCTTGCTGTTGCCTATGACTTCAGATGTCTTCTGGCAAAAGCATTTTTACTGCACTGCTTTTACTATCTAGACACTACACAGGTATGTAATGGAACCAGAGAGGCTGCAGTTTATTTGTCCTGTGGGTATGTTCAGAATTAACTGGACAAGGCACAGACCAAGCTAATGCTTAAGATAACTGTGTGCAGTTCTGGAGCCCCCAACACAAGAAGGACATGGAACTGCTGGAGCGGGTCCAGAGGAGAGCCACGAAGATGATCAGAGGGCTGCAGCAGCTCTGCTATGAGGACAGGCTGAGAGAGTTGGGGCTCTTCAGCCTGGAGAAGAGAAGGCTTTGAGGAGACCTTATAGTGGCCTTCCAGTATCTGAAGGGGGCCTACAAGAAGGCTGGGGAGGAACTATTTGCAAGGTCTGGGAATGACAGGACAAGGGGTATTGAGTTTAAACTGGCAGAGGGGAGATTCAAACTAGACATGAGGAAAGTGTTCTTTCCAGTGAGGTTGGTGAGACACTGGCATATTTTGACAATATGGTCCGTTACAAGTTCAAATGTACAAAATATTCTATTCTTATGTGTCCAGAGGAATAAGGAGGACATTGAATTGTTGGAGCAGGTGCAGAGGAGGCCACAGAGATGATTAGAAGGCTGCAGTACACACTGAGAAGGTTGGAGCTGCTCAGCCTGGAGAAAAGGCAGTTCTGGGGAGATCTTATAGCAGCCTTACAGTATCTGAAAGGGGATTACAAGAAAGCTGAAGAGACACTTTTTATAAAGGCTTGTTGTGATAGCTTGAGAGAGAATGGACTGAAGCTTGAGGAGTGCAGATTTACACTGCATATTAGGAAGAAACAGTGAGGACAGTGAGACGCTGGCACAGGTTAGAATAGATTAGAATCAACTAGGTTGGAAGAGACCTCCAAGATCATCCAGGCCAACCTGGTCTATTAATGTCAGGACGAGGGGTAATGGATTTACACTGGAAGAGGGGAGATTTAGACTGGATGTTAGGAGGAAGTTCTTTACAGTGAAGGTGGTGAGACACTGGCACAGGTTGCCCAGGCAGGTTGTGGATGCTTCCTCCCTGGAGGTGTTTAAAGCCAGGCTGGATGAGGCCTTGAGCAGCCTGCTCTAGTGGGAGGTGTCCCTGCCTATGGCAGGGGGTTGGAGCTGGATGATTCTTGAGGTCCCTTCCAACCTAAACCATTCTATGATTCTATGATTACTCTGTTTTGACTGAAAGTTTGCATGAGATCATTTCCAGAGGTCTCGTTCATGTAATTATAAACGTTAACATTGTATAATTCTGTGTAAAAATGTGACCTCAGATGAGATGATATTAAAACAACTTTGGGACACATAAAGATTCTGGGGCAAACTGCATTTATATTCATAGATTCAGAGAAATGTTAGGTTGAAAGGGACCTTAAGGATCATCTCATAGAATCATAGAATCAACCAGGTTGGAAGAGACCTCCAAGATCATCCAGGCCAACCTAGCACCCAGCCCTAGACAATCAACTAGACCATGGCACTAAGTGCCTCATCCAGGCTTTGCTTGAACACCTCCAAGGATGGTGACTCCACCACCTCCCTGGGCAGCCCATTCCAATGCCAATCACTCTCTCTGCCAACAAACTTCCTCCTAACATCCAGCCTAGATCTCCCCTGGCACAACTTGAGACTGTGTCCCCTTGTTCTATTGCTGGTTGCCTGGCGGAAGAGACCAATCCCCACTTCAGGTAACTGTAGACAGCAATGAGGTCACCCCTGAGCCTCCTCTGCCCTGCCAACACTTCCCACTAGCCCAGGTTACTCATCCAACCTGGCCTCAAACACCTCCAGGGAGGGATCATCCACAACCTCCCTTGGCAACCTGTTCCAGAGTCTCACTACCCTCACTGGCAAGAACTTCTTCCTAATATCTAGACTAAATCTGCCCTCCTCAAGCTTCAATGTATTCCCTCTCATCCTGTCACTACAAGCCTTTGTAAAAAGTCCCTCTCCAGCTCTCTTGTTGGCTCCCATCAGGTACTGGAAGGCTACTGTAAATTCTCCTGAGAGCCTTCTTTCCTCTGTGCTGAACAGCTCCAACTCTCTCAGCCTGTTCCCTTAGGAAAGGTGCTGCAGCCCTCTGATCCTCTTCACAGACCTCCTCTGGACCCTCTCCAGCAGTTTGATGTCCTTGACCACTCCGAAGCAGTGACAGTATGTCCACTCTATGTGGACAACTGCCTAAACTCTGCCTTCTAAGGGTCTGGTTTATAGCATTATTGATTTTTGCATTGTAATGAATAAATATTAACAGTAGTCTGCTCATTCAAAACCCCATCTGGGTGCTTGTGTTCAGGATAGCAATGGGAGAGTGCGGACACCCCTAAATTTGTTCAATTGATTGCTTTTTCGTGTTGAACAGGAAGCCCCTGGAAGCCAGCCAGCAGGAGACACGAGATGGAGGGATGTGATTACTTGCCTAGGTCTTGAGATGAATTTGTGTGCATATTAAACACCAGGGCTCTTACTGAGGGTGCACAGCTGACAAAGCAGAAAGCCTTTCCTCACTCCCTTCTGCCCACTTCCAAAGTGGACAGACTGAGTGTATCTTTTTATGCTCTTTTGAATGCAAGAATGTTCTATTGTAAAGTGCATGGAGAAATTTTCAGCTGCCTCTAAAGCATAGCTATCTTAACTGCTTCTGTCTAAGGGCAGTTATTTATCCTCAGGGCTGTATGACTGAAGAAGAGTTTCAGACACTCCATGGTTTGGATTGAAGTGATTAGAATCTCATTTTTTGACCTAGAAAGGACAATTCACTGCCAAGTGTTGCTTCTTGTCTGGCTTTAGGTGGGTCCATGACATGCAGGCTTTTTGAGTACCAGCTCTGGTTCTTTGTCATGAAATTGTGAAAGGATGTTGAGTTAGCAAGTTACTTGTGTGTATGTTATCTTTAGGTACTTTGCTGTTCTGAAGCTGATTTACTCATTTGTTGAAATCTAAGCAATGTGATGCATGAGAATCTGAGAGCAATGGAATCATTAGAGTTTTGTCTACTTTTTTCCCATCTTGTTTGTGTGTGTAGTGGTTTGGGTGTTCCCCACCCCCCACCCCCCCAACTTTTAGAAATCACCCAGACTAGACTCTGCCAGCTCTGGAAATGTGAATGAAGCTTATATTTACAGCTAGCACAATGTACAAGCAGATATTTACAGTACATACAGTTATATGCAGAAATATACAAGGTAAAAGGTAATACAGACACACAGCAGCCCTCCCAGAAACCTGAGTCCCCAGGAGGGGCTCTCAACCACCCCTTCACTTTCCCCCTACCCCTCTCAACCTTACCCCAGTCCCAAGGAAGAATGGAGGTTCGGCCAGGTGAGTTAGGAAGCAAAGTGGATTAGCCAAGGAAATGGAGGGTGTGGTTAGAGAGTAAGATGCAGCTCAGCCAGCAGCCCAGAGCTCCCCATCAGGCAAAGTGGCTCTGTCTCTGTTTTGACCTTTATTGTTATACATCTCAGCAAGCCAGTGAGTGAAGTAGACATCATTATTGTTGTCCTTTCACAGCCTGTAATCTAGCTCTTCTCACCAAAACATTCTAGGTAGCTTCAAACTAGCACAGTGTGACACCCTGATGCAGTAGTTTCTTCAGATATGCAAGGTCACATATTAATAAAGAATATCTGTAGCAAAAATGTTACATGCAGCTTCACAGAATCATAGAAATTCAGGTTGGAAAAGACCCTTCAGGGTCCAACCACTAACCTTACTTTGGCAAGTTTACCACTAAACTGTGTCATTGAGTGTCACACCTAAAGCACCTTTGAACATATCAGCCACCTCCCTGGGCAGGTGGTTCCAATGCTTGATCACTCTTTCAGTGAAAAACAAAATCCTGATGTCTAGCTTAAACCTACCTTGGTGCAGCCTGAGGCCATTCACCCTTGTTCTATCACTAATTACTTGTGAGAAAAGACTATCACCTAAAGGGTTCTTTCCAGTGAGGGTGGTGAGACACTGGCACAGGTTGCCCAGGGAGGTTGTGGATGCTCCCTCCCTGGAGTTGTTCAAGGCCAGGTTGCATGAGGCCTTGAGTGACCTGTTCTAGTGGGAGGTGTCCCTGTTTATGATGGGGTGTTGGAACTGGATGATCTTTGAGGTCCCTTCCAACCTAAACCATTCTATGGTTCTACTAGCCCCTACCTCTATGTTGTCCTTTCAGGTGTGGCAAGGTTCCTTAATTCTGGCCAGACAGACATATGACTCTTTGGTAGCTGTTCTGAAACTGGAGGTTCATAATGAACTTATAGAAAGGTTTTGAAGTTCAAATTTCATTGAAACTCTGATGTTGGTTCCCTCATATTCACTTAATTTTATATAAACTCCATTATACCATAACTGAGGATGAGGTTTGGCAGAAATAAGTAGAATATTGTGCCACAAAAAAAAATTATAGTAACAATTAAGGCTTTGACATAAACCAGTGGGCACTCCAGTATCAAAGGCACTTTTGAACTTGCGATGGTGCATTCACTCCAGCAGATGTACTCAGGACTCTTTTGGTCCCTGAGTAAGTCTCCAGTATCAAAGGCACTTTCGAACTTGCGGTGGTGCATTCACTCCAGCAGATGTACTCAGGACTCTTTTGGTCCCTGAGTAAGTCTCCAGTATCAAAGACACTTTCAAACTTGCCATGATGCATTCACTCCAGCAGATGTACTCAGGACTCTTTTGGTCCCTGAGTAAGTCTCCAGTATCAAAGACACTTTCAAACTTGCCATGATGCATTCACTCCAGCAGATGTACTCAGGACTCTTTTGGTTCCTGAGTAAGTCTCCAGTATCAAAGACACTTTCAAACCCAGGGTAAGACAGAAAATATGTCAGGCAGAGGGAAGAGGATGCTGCTGAGCTGGCGGGTGTGAGCTGCAGCATGTGGCCACCTTTAAGGAGCCACAAACGAGGAGAGGCAGGAAGGCTCTGTGCCAGACAAAGGCTGATGTAGGAAGGCAGAGTGTCTAAATCATCCCCCTTTATATACTTCGTTTTGAAAATCAAACTGGCCAACAGGCACTAGCACCATTGTTCTGGCCAATGAGTTCAAGCCTTTGTGCCTCCTTTGATCACGCAGGCATGGTGAGGGCAGCACAAGACACCTGACGCCAGGTGCTAAGCCCCCGGGGCCCTCAAGGCCTTGCTGGGGCCTAAGCCTGACTGTTTGCTCTTCTGACTCACTCCTGGACCCGCAACAGGAGGAGGACAGCAAGGGTTAGAGCGGCCTACCAGGACAAGTATGAATTTACTTTCCCTCTGATGGTCTCTCACTGTCAGGTTCAGTTTTCACTGAAGACATGAGTTCTTGGGTCCTACTTAATTAGAAAGCAGTAACTTCTACAAACTTTGCATGCGTCCTGGGGCCTTTAAAGAACAGTTTGAAATGTTCAGTTGATTTTCTGTCTCGTTTTCTCGTCAGCTGTGCATCTGATAAAGGCTTGATTCACAGCAAAGTCATTGCTTTGGGTAGTGTGACAGAATAACTTTAATATTTGGAAAACCATTTCCCTGTTCTTTCTCTTGTCCTGTGGGAGCATGTGTAGGAAGGGTTTCTTTTAAGAGGATCTTGGCTTACACTGTTCACAGTATCAGTCTCACAGCATCACCAAAGTTGGAAGAGACCTCACAGATCATCAAGTCCAACCTGCTACCACAGAGCTCAAGGCTATGCCATGGCACCAAGTGCCACATCCAATCCTGCCTTGAACAGCTCCAGGGATGGCGACTCCACCACCTCCCTGGGCAGCCCTTTCCAGTAGCCAATGACTCTCTGAGTGAAGAACTTTCTTTGTTGCAATAATAACTTCTATACCAGACACCATTTATTTTGTGTTCCTTTAGAATCAGGCTGGAAAACTTTTAAACACAGGAAACTTTAAAAAAACTTTTCTTTTTTTTTTTTTTAAATAACAAATATTTATTTGTAGCTTCTATTAAATCTATTGTGCATGGCAGCAAATCATTGGCTTCTCTTCAGAAAACAGCCCCAAGCAACTGCCCCACGACAAACCCAACCAGCGCTACAGGCTGGGGACAGAGTGGCTGAGAGCAGCCAGGCAGAAAGGGACCTGGGGCTGCTGGTAGATAGTAGATGAGCTTGAGCCAGCAGTGTGCCCAGGAGAGCCAATGGCATCCTGGCCTGCATCAGGAACAGTGTGGCCAGTAGGACAAGGAAGGTTATTCTTCCCATGTGCTCAGCACTGGTCAGGCCACACCTTGAGTGCTATGTCCAGTTCTGGGCTTCTCAATTCAAGAGAGATGTTGAGGTGCTGGAAGATGTCCAGAGAAGGGCAACAAAGCTGGTGAGAGGCCTGGAACACAAACCCTATGAGGAGAGGCTGAGGGAGCTGGGATTGTTTAGCCTGGAGAAGAGGAGGCTCAGGGCAGAGCTCATTGCTGTCTACAACTACCTGAAGGGAGGCTGTAGCCAGGTGGGGTTGGTCTCTTCTGCCAAGCAGCCAGCAACAGAACAAGGGTCTCAACTTGTGCTGGGGGAGATCTAGGCTGGATGTTAGGAGAAAGTTCTTCACAGAGAGAGTGATTGGCATTGGAATGGGCTGCCCAGGGAGGTGGTGGAGTCGCCGTCCCTGGAGATGTTGAAGAAAAGCCTGGATGAGGCACTTAGTGCCATGGTCTGGTTGACTGGGTTGGATTGGATGAGCTTGGAGGTCTCTTCCAAAAAAAATAAAAAGTAAAAAAAAAGTAACAGTGTTTACATGACTTCAGAATAAGATTCATGGGCAGAATATTTTCTTTAAAAAGCATGTATTGTTCCCAACAGATAACAAGTTAACACATTAACAGTCTTCTGAGCCTTGCCTTTCATCTCCTGGCCCAAGCTTCTCATTTTCCACTGAGTTATTTTATCTCTTACTAGATATAACTAGAGAAACTAACTTACTGTTGCATGAAAATGAAATGTTTATGTTTGGCTCTCTTTCATGTATGAATTCTGTCTATTAAATGATATATTAATACTTTGACAAAGATTAATTAGTGGATTTATTATGATTCTTTATGATGCATAAAGACAGAACTAGGAATGCAGTTTCAAGCAGCATCAGAGGAGATTTAGTCTGGGTGTTAGGAAGATGTTCTTTGCAGGAAGAGTGATTGGCCATTGGAATGGGCTGCTCAGGGAGGCAGTGGAGTCACCATCCCTGGAAGTGTTTTAAAAAAGACTGGATGTTGTACTTAGTGCCAGGATTTATTGATTAGAAGGTGTTAGCTGATAGGTTTGACTCAATGATCCTAGAGGTCTTTTCCAACCTGATTTAGTCTGGAGAAGAGGAAGTTCAAGGGAACCCTTGTTGCTCTGTACAACTACCTGAAAGGAGGTTGTAGCCAGGTGGGGCTTGGTCTCTTCTCCCAGGCACCCAGTGACAGAACAAGAGGACATAATCTAAAACTCCACCAGGGCAGGTTTAGGCTGGACATGAGGAAGAAGTTCTTCACAGAGAGAGTGATTGACATTGGAATGGGCTGCCCAGGAGGTGGTGGAGTCCTCATCCTGGGAGGTGTTTAAAAGGAGGCTGGATGAGGCACTTAGTGCCATGGTTTAGTTAATTAAAAGGTGTTAGGTGATAGGTTGGACTTAATGATCCTAGAGGTCTTTTCCAACCTAGTTAATTCTGTGATTTTGTGATTCTGTAATTCAGTTCAACTTCATCATCCTGATTGATTTAATTGACAAGATTTGCTCCCTGTATTGATCTAAGTGAGGTGGGGTTCTTTTTATCTGTGTTTAAAATGTAGGCATTAAAGCATAAGCAACTTGCAGACATTGTTTCCATGGAGCTGAGGTTTCAGCTTGTTTTATCTTTTTAATACAATATCCTTTGTTGTAAATAGACATTTTCCTATAGCTTGATAGTCAAACAAGACTTGTTTTTGTGTTTAATGTCGTTCATAAAAACAGTAGGGGAAAAATAGGAGGATATTTAACCTGGAAATTACTTTCTATTTTGTAATTGCATTTTGTTCAGCCAAACTAAGAATGATTTATTAGGCTAGTTATTGTATTGCACTACATTGCAGCACACCACCATTAGCGCTTGCATAAACCAAATTATGTAGACTTGCAGTACATTCTCTGTCAGAGTGAGTTATTTGTTAGAGGAAGCATCTGCTCCTTTTCATGCCTGAATGCTGTGTGCATGGGAAAGCCTGTAACATGCCTGCAACAATCGAAACGCATTTGAAATTCTGAATATCTGCCAGGTAGAATTATGAAAGCTCTGCCTAAAATACGGTGGCATCTTTGTGTTGCTGAGGTTAAGGCTGCCTTTATTGTGCTCACAGTTTGCCCATGTTTTCAGACATTTAGAGTTTTGGCTACATTGCTGAGTTTTGTATTGCAAACCTTTGGAGGAACCTGTAGCTTTTAGGGATAAAGTTTACATGTGGGATGGTTTGGTTGTTCCCCACCCCCCCTACACTTTGGAAGTCACCCAGACTAGACTCAGCTGCTCTGGAAATTGAATGAAGCTTTATATTTACAGCTTAGCACAATATACAAGCAGGTATTTACAATATGTACAGTTATATACAGAAATGTACAAGGTAAAAGGTAATACAGGAACACATAAGCCCTCCCAGAAACCTGAGTCCCCAAGAGGGCTCTCAACTGCCCTTCCACCTTCTTCCACCTCCACCCAAGATCTTGCTTTATGCCCAAGGAAGATTGGAGGGTTGGCCAGGGGAGTTAGGAAGCAGGTGGATTTAGTCACACAGATGGCAGGTTAGGTTAGAGAGAGATGCAGCCCAAAGCCTAAACAGAGAACGTCTATCTTATCTATGTTTATATTCTTATACATCTCAGCAAGCCCATGAGTGAAGTAGACATCACCATTGTTTTCTTCTCACAGCATGTAGTCTAGTTCATCTCACCAAAACATTCTAGCTAGCTTCAAACCAGCACACCATGTGAAGCTTTAGATTCTAAAAAAAGATCTGTGAAACAAAGCATTTGAAAAGGACCAGGTAAAGCTTCATTCAGCTTGCATGTGTGTGATAGTTTGAGGCTAGCTAGAATATTTGAGTGAGAGGAATCAGATTACAGGCTGTGAAAAGCAAACAGTGGTGATGTTTACTTCACTCATGGGCTTGCTGAGATGTAAAAAAAACAAGAACAGAAACATAGATATCAGAGTTGCTCTCTGGCTCTGGCTGCCTGCACTTCTCTCTCTGACTTACTGTGTAAATAATCCCTCTGCTTCCTAGCCCCTCTGGCTGATTCTCCAAACTCACCTTGAATGTAAAGCAAAGTCTGGGATAAGGTAGAGGGGTGGAAAGGAGGTGGAAGGGTGGTTGGGAGCCCCTCCTGGGGACTCTGGTTTCTGAAAGGGCTGTTTTGTTTCTGTATTACTTTTTAACTTGTGTATTTCTGTCTATAGCTGTAGAGATTGTAAATACCTGCTTGCATATGGTGCTAAGCTGTAAATATAAAGCTGCATTCTTTAATTTCCATCTTTGCTGAGTCTAGTCTGGGTGATTTCTTAAGTGTAGGGGGGTGGGTAACATCCAAACCATCACAACGTGAGGAAGGAGTTCTTCATCAGGAGAGTGTTGAGAGCCTGAAATGGGTGGCCAGGGGAAGTGATTGAGACCCCATCCCTGGAGGTGTTCAAGCAAAGCCTGGATGCGGCACTTAGTGCCGTGGTCTAGTTGACTGGATAGGGCTGGGTGCTAGATTGGCCTGGATGATCTTGGAGGTCTCTTCCAATCTGATTGATTCTATGATTCTACAGGCCACAGTAGCCCTTCAGTGTCATTAGCCTTAATGGAGCATATTAGGAATTTTCCAAATTCTGTAATATTTCATGAAATGAACCTGGTTATCTCTTCTTTGACAAATTACATATCCAAGTGTTTCTAGCTGTCATAACAATGAATATTTATCATAGTTTGACTCATGAAAAATGGTACTAATTACATGATGATATAAAAATGCTTTAGTTAAGATATTACTAATAGACAAAAGTGTTTTTTCTAGCCATAAAATTATAGTGATATTCTTGATTTCTTTCAATGAAGAGGCAGTCAAAATAAATATTTCACCATCTAGTTGTGGCTTTTGGTTATGATGACATAGGAAATACGTTGAACTGGTTTTGTTCGGTACATTATTGTGACAATCTCATGCAAAGTTTGGACATTCTCCACACCACCTTGCTGCATGTAAAAAAATCATGTTAGTTGTCTTCAGTTACTGATCAGGACTTTCCTGTTTGAGTTCTTGGCAAGATCCTGCATCTGGTGTCAGGGCAATCCCGAGCACAAATCCAGGCTGGGCAGTGACTGGCTGGAGAGCAGCCCTGAGGAGAGGGACTTGGGGGTGCTGGTGGACAAGAAGCTCAACGTGAGGCAGCAGTGTGCGCTTGCAGCCCAGAGGGTCAACCAGAGCCTGGACTGCATCAGAAGTGTGGGCAGCAGGTGGAGGGAGGTGATTCTCCCCCTCACTCCACTCTGCTGAGACCCCACCTGGAGTACTGCATCCAGTTCTGGAGCCCCCCTTACAAGAAGGATGTGGAGATGCTGGAGTGTGTCCAGAGAAGGGCCAGGAGGATGCTCAGAGGGCTGCAGCAGCTCTGCTGTGAGCACAGACTGAAAGAGTTGGGGCTGTGCAGGCTGGAGAAGAGGAGGCTCCCAGGTGACCTTCTTGTGGCCTTCCGGTATCTGAAGGGGGCTACTAAAAAGCTGGGGAGGGACTTTTCAGGCTATCAGGGAGTGACAGGACTTGGGGGAATGGAGCAAAGCTGGAGGTGGGTAGGTTCAGGCTGGATGTGAGGAGGAAGTTGTTGAGCATGAGAGTGGTGAGAGGCTGGAATGGGTTGCCCAGGGAGGTGGTTGAGGCCCCATGGCTGGAGGTGTTTAAGGCCAGGCTGGATGAGGCTGTGGCCAGCCTGATCTAGGGGAAGGTGTCCCTGGGCATGTCAGGGGGTTGGAACTAGCTGATCCTTGTGGTCCATTCCAACCCTGACTGATTCCATGTTTCTGTGATTCTATTCTCATTTCAGCAACTTATGAATGTTTCAGTGTGAGGTGTCACAATCCAACAATGTTACAGACCAGACTGTTTATAAACATCAAGATGTTTGATTCTAACACATTCAGACTAGGTACTAGGAAGAAATCCTATTTCTGCTAATCTTTCTGATTATTCATAGAATCATAGAATGGTTTAGGTTGGAAGGGACCTCAAGGATCATCCAGCTCCAACCCCCTGCCATAGGCAGGGACACCTCCCACTAGAGCAGACTGCTCAAGGCCTCATCCAGCCTGGCCTTGAACACCTCCAGGGCAACCTGTGCCAGTGTCTCACCACCCTCACTGGAAATAACTTCTTCTTAACATCCAGTTTAAATCTCCCCTCTTCTAGTTTAAACCCCTTACTCCTCATCCTGTCATTACAAAACCTTGTCAATAGTCCCTCCTCAGCCTTCCTGTAGGCCCCTTCGGATACTGGAAGGCTACTCCAAGGTCTCCTGGAAGCCTTCTCTTCTCCAGGCTGAAGAGCTCCAACTCTCATAGCCTGTTCTCTTATTATTATTAGGTGTCTTACATCAATTTTGAGGACAGTTAGTGGTTAATGAAAAGGAAGTCACCTTCAAAAAAGACACATAATTAAATCCAAATCCATTAAGATTTCAACTAACAGAGTAGGGTGAGGCCTTCACCTGTGAGTAGCCTAAATCCAAAGAGTTGTTCATAACTGTAGAATTTATAAGCAAGTTAATAATTGCTGAGTGAGACATGACATAGCTACCTGAATTATCATTGTGATACAGTCTCAAGTTGTGCTGGGGGAGGTCTAGGCTGGATGTTAGGAGGAAGTTGTTGTCAGAGAGAGTGATTGGCATTGGAATGGGCTGCCCAGGGAGGTGGTGGAGTCACCGTCCCTGGAGGTGTTGAAGAAAAGCCTGGATGAGGCACTTAGTGCCATGGTCTAATTATTTGGCCAGGGCTGGGTGCTAGGTTGGCCTGGATGATCTTGGAGGTCTCTTCCAACCTGGTTGATTCTGTGATTCTGTGTTGGGTATTACAGCACTGTATGTATGCTCAGGGGAGAGCCACCTGGCTGGAGGCCTCGAGTAAGGGCCATGGCACGTCTCTGGCACGTGCTCTGCAGCTTCAGTCTCACATTACTGTTTCCCTCTAAAAGGCAAAAATCTAATTTCTGTTTTATCAGTGTGGGGAACTGTTCTTTAATGCTCTTCCAGTGACTCACCCACGCACTCTTCTCTTTCTCTGTCACTTCTATTGTGTGTGTATTTTTATCCTTTCCACAAAAACGTACTGGCAGCCCAACACATTACTTTTATGAAGTTGTCATTTTAATAGGAGCTAATTCTGACTTGAGAGCTGTGGTCAATTACCTCTGCCATCTTCAGATTTTTGGGGTAGTTTACAGAAGCTCGAGACTGAATAATCTCTAATGAAAAAACATTAAACTCAGATTATTTTGATTTCAGGACTAAAGAGTATTCAACTCTAATGGAAGAGTGTTTCTTTAGAAGATTACTGCAGAGTTACTGCTCATTGCAGTGGGTGAGGTGAGACAACAGAACTGATTTTATGGAGAAGAATGCTAAAGAGTTTTTAATCTTAAAAATGAAGGAAAAGAAAGCAGAATTACATTGCTTGGTGCCTGATCCTTGCGAATTTTATATCATCTGCTAACATCAGGGTGAGTGCCAGGAGGATGGAGCCAGCCTCTTCTCAATGATGCCCAGTAACAGGACAAGGGCCAATGGGTGCAAGTTGAGGCATAGGAGGTTCCATCTGAATGTGAGGAAGAATTTTTTCCCTGTGAGGGTGACAGAGCACTGGAACAAGCTGACCAGGGGAGTTGTGGAGTCTGCATCTCTGGAGATATCCAAGAATCATCTAGATCCGTTCCAGTGTGATTTGCTCTAGGTGATCCTGCTCTAGCAGGGGGGCTGGACAAGATGATCTGTCAAGGTGCCTTCTAGCCCCAACATTCTGTGATTCAATGATCTAGATGAATTAGTTTAGACCTTAAAAACTTCTTAACTATACTGCTCTAGCAGGGGGGCTGGACAAGATGATCTGTCAAGGTGCCTTCTAGCCCCAACATTCTGTGATTCAATGATCTAGATGAATTAGTTTAGACCTTAAAAACTTCTTAACTATATTCAGTACCTTCAAAATGCAGACTGCAGCAACCAGAAGACTTTACACTGCTTTTCTCCAACAATGAGAAGTTTTTCCAGTTTTGGTCCATATGCATTTTTTAATTAAGGCTGATTGTTTTCACCTAATCAATAGATAGAATTCCAAACGTTTTTGTCTTCTGCTTGCCATACTGTTAGCAATTTGCTTTATTTATGGGGAGACATAGGAAGAATTTACTTGTCAGTAATTTACATTCCAGTAATTTTTATGTATTCTCTGACATTTATATTCTTGCAGTGTTAATTACAGAATATTGAATAACATTCAGCAAGTCAGTGTTAAGAAGAATTAGGATAGTAGTAGAATACAGAGGAATAAAGTAGTCCACAATGTCCCTTCAGCTAGTTGTAGAGAGGCTGGTGCTGGTCTCTTCTCACAGGTAGCTGGAGACAGAACAAGGGGGAATGGACTCAAGCTGTGACTGGGGAGGTTTAGATTGGATATTAGGAAGAAGTTTTTCGTGGAGAGAGTGATCAGGCACTGGAATGAGCTGCCCAGGGAGGTGATGGAGTCACCCAGCCTAGATGTGTATAAGGTCATTTGGATGTGGTGCTTAGGGATAAGTTTTAAGATGAATCTTGTAGAGTAGGGTTCTAGGTTGGACTTGGTGATCCTGAGGGGCTTTTCCAATTTGGATGTTTCTGTGATTCTGTGAACATAATTTTATCAGTATGAATACCATCTTGAATGCCATGTGAAAATCTGATCCCTCTCATGTCACTGGACACTGAGAGGGGGTTGGCAGGGATGGTCAAAACCCTAAACTAGATGCGTGAGTGGATTAGAATTTCTCATTCCTTAGAGGAGAGTACAAGGGAAGTATGACAGAGGTCTGTGATATCAGAAGGAGAGGATGACAACCATTCATTCCACATGTTTCTGTGATTCTGTGAACATAATTTTATCAGTATGAATACCATCTTGAATGCCATGTGAAAGTCTGATCCCTGTCACATCACTGAAGACTGAGAGGGGGATGGCAGGAAGGGTCAAAAGCCTAAAACAGCTGCATGTGTGAAATAGAATTTCTCATTCCTTAGAGGAGAGTACAAGAGAAGTATGACAGAGGTCTGTGAAATCAGAAGGAGATGATGACAACCATTCATTGCCTTCTAAAGCAGAAGAATTAGGGATGTTAAACTTGGTGAGATGGCTGAAAACAGAAGAGTGTGCATGCAAACTGTAAGAAGTGACATGTTCTAAAGGCAACTTGAGTAGGTAATTTTAGAAAGCTCAGATGGTGGAAAGAAAAAACAAAGTCAGCAGTTCTGGTTATGAAATGTGTGGGACCTTCAAAGGGTTATAGAAGTAATCTACATGCTTGTCTTGATCTTGGATTAGTCTCCCTTTCTCTAGGCCAATCAGCATTGGTTGCCCTTGTAGATAGAGCATTGGGTGACATAAACTATTATCCAGTGCCTGTTCTTATGTTTTATATATCATTTTTTAATGTTTTTTAATGTGTCTGTAACCAGGAGCAGGGCAGAGTTTCACTTTGGTGTTTGATGACAGCGTTAAGGATGCAGTACTTCTTCATGGTTTCCTCTAGGCAGATTTAGTAGGATTTTGGCATTCTGGCTTACTCTTAGATAAACTTGTCTGTGCAAGGATTAAATTGAAGTCTGCTGTTTTGATCATCACTTTAGTAAATAGATTTTTGCCTCTGTGTTTTCACAGCAGACTTAAATGGACAAGGTAGAAATTCTTCTTTTTCAAGGTAGGAAGGAATCTTCCTCTTGTCCTGCAGTTTCTGTTTAGAATCATAGAGTCAGCCAGGTTAGAAGAGACTTCCAAGATTATCCAGTCCAAATTAGCACCCAGTCCTATCCATTCAACTAGACCATGGCACTAAATGTCCCATCCAGTCTTTTCTTGAGCACTTCCAGGGACGGCAACTCCACCACCTCCCTGGGCAGCCCAGTCCAATGCAAATCACTCTCTGTGAAGAACTTCCTCCTAGCATCCAGCCTGAACCTGCCCTGGCACAGCTTGAGACTGTCCTCTAATTCTGTTGTTGGTTGCCTGGCAGAAGAGACCAACTCCATCTGGCTACAAACTCCCTTCAGATAGTTGTAGACAGCAGTGAGGTCATATCTGAGCCTCCTCTTCTCCAGGCTGCACACCCCCAGCTCCCTCAGCCTCTCCTCATGGGGCTGTGCTCCAGGCCCCTCACCAGCTTCGTCGCCCTTCTCTGAACACATTCCAGTATCTCAGCATCTCTCTTGAATTAAGGAGCCCAGAACTGGACACAGTACTCAAGGTGTGGCCTGACCAGTGTTAAGTACTGGAGAAGAATAACCTCCCTTGTCCTACTGGCCATACTGTTCCTGATCCAGGCCAGGATGCTATTGGCTCTCTTGGCCACCTGGGCACACTGCTGGCTCATCTTCAGCTACTATCTACCAATACCCCCAGGTATTCCTCCTAGCTACCCTCTTGATGCCTCCACATTACAGAGTGCAGTCTAGTGAGAAATATTTTCTGTATTTATTGTGATGAAAAGGCAGAAATATAACACAGAGCTAAGAGTGCTTTTATTTATAAGTGATAAGGCTTTTAAAGTCTTCTCTACCTGTACCTAAGATTTCAACTCATGTACATTTTATTCCAATAACAAAACTGTGTGTCTGCAATGTTCTTGATTTCAGTGGTACTCTTCCTGTTATCTATGCTTTGTTTTATACAAGTGTTTTTTTTCAGGATATATTAAAAACCAAACCAAACCTTCATTTATTAATTTATTTTAGAGAATGTGGGCTGAAGGAATTATTTTCTATTAACTTCATCTAAGGAACGAGTTGGCTTAAGTTTAAACAGTTGTGTGTGGTGCTGCAGTAAGCCTACTTACAAAGTTCTTCAATACCTTATTAAGTCTTTAGAGTCTGGTAGCTGAAACTTGTTGCTATGAGTATCAATAAGATTGTTAAGGCAGAGAGCTCATACTCTGAACATAAAGAGAAATGAGCAGAAGAGGTAGAGACAAAATGACATCCCTCTTTCAGGGAATGTTTTTAGATCACTGATCACAAATCTTGTATTATTTGCTGGTACAAACTGATTTTTTTATTACAAATGCTTGTTAGTATTCTGTTTCTTTGATTTTGAATGATTTTTTTCCTGTGTTAACTGTTTCCAGTATTCATTTTCAAGTTCTTTACTCAGTGGTGTGATGGTTTGGGTGTTCCCCGCCCCCCCTTTGCAAATCACTCAGATGGCTCTGGAAATTTGAATGAAGCTTTGTATTTACAGCTTAGCAGAATCTACAAGCAGATATTTGCAGTATATACAGTTACAGACAGACATATACAAGGTAAAAGGTAATACAGAAACACAACAGCCCTCCCAGAAACCTGAGTCCCCAGGAGGGGCTCCCAACCACCCTTACACCATCTCCCACCCCTCTCAACCTTACCCCAGTCCCAAGGAAGAATGGAGGTTCGGTCAGGGGCTTAGGAAGCAAAGTGGATTAATCAGAGAGATGGCAGAGAGGCTAGAAAGACATGCAGCTCAGAGCTCCCAAGCAGAAGAACAAGCGACTCCCCTATCTATGTTTGGATTCTTGTTCTTATACCTCTCAGCAAGACTATGAGTGAAGTAGACATCACCATTGTTTTTCTCTTTCACACCCTGTTATCTAATCCTTCTCACCAAAACATTCTAGCCAGCTTCAAACTAGCACAAGTGGTTTAACCTAGGAATTAAAATTTAGTTCTACTGAAGTGATCAAGTAGAGTTTTGAAGTGGAACTCCTGTTGCTGCCATCTCAGCCCGAGCATCAGGTCACTGATCACAAATCTTGTATTATTTGCTGGTACATACTGATTTTTTTATTACAAATGCTTGTTGGTATTCTGTTTTGTACAGGATTAACCCTCCTGGGGAGAGTGATCTTGAACCTGACTCCAGGTGGTCTTGATCCCTCCCCAGGGGTGGATCTGAACACTACCAGGTGATTGTGGTTTAGCCCACTCCTCCTTCCTGTCTAAGATCCATAATATTTACCTATTATCGTATTTGTCTCTCTTCTGTTTTCTCTCCCTGCCTGCTGGGATCACCATTCCTATTTCCTGCTGCTCTTTGTCTGGCTGCATAGCCATCATCATGAGGTCGACAAAACCCATTGCCATCAAATCTGGTTGTATATTTACCTATTATCTAACTTGTTTCCCCTCCCTATATCTTTGTAACATCCCTACCTTATATACCTTTTATTTATTGTTAAACTTTTCTTCTTTTAACTTCCAAATTGCAATGAGATTATTTCTTTGGGTCTGCATACCTTTCCTCTTTCTCCATCTAAATTCTTTTCTTTTGGGAAGGAAGGAGTTAGAGGGAAGGGCATCCTATAAATTGTTATTGGTTCTATCGACTAAATTTGAGTCTCTGGGAAATTTGAATTAGAACCTAGACATGTTTCTTTGATTTTGAATGGATTTTTTTCCCTGTTAACTGTTTCCAATATTCATTTTCAACTTCTTTACTCAGTGGTTTAACCTAGGAATTAAAATCTAGCTCTACTGAAGTGATCAAGTAGAGTTTTGAAGTGGAACTCCTGCTGCTGCCATCTCAACCCTAGCCTTTGGGAAGCCTTGAATTACCATCACATTATGCGCTCATAAAAATTAGGTCACAAAACAGTTGTGCTAGTTTGAGCCTAGCTAGAATGTTTTGGTGAGAAGGATTAGATCACAGGCTGTGAAAGAGAAAAACAATGGTGATGTCTCCTTCACTCATAGGCTTGCTGAGAGGTATAACAACAAGAATCCAAACATAAATAAGGTGCTTCTTCTGGGGGAACTGGCTGAGCTGCATTTCTCTCTAGCCTCTCTGCCGTCTCTCTGATTAATTCACTTTGTTTCCTAACCTCCTGGACGAACCTCCATTCTTCCTTGGGACTGGGGTAAGGTTGAGAGGGGTGAGAGAGGGTGTAAGGGTGGTTGGGAGCCTCTCCTGGGGACTCAGGTTTCTGGGAGGGCTGTTGTGTTTCTATATTACCTTTTACCTTGTATGTTTCTGTCTATAACTGTATATACTGTAAATATCTGCTTGTAGATTGTGCTAAGCTGTAAATATAAGCTTCATTCAAATTTTCAGAGCCAGCTGAGTCTAGTCTGAATTATTTCTAAAGTGTGTGTGGGGTAACACCCAAACCACAACAATGAGCAGGAAACATTGATCACTGTAATGCTCTGATAATAGCATAAATAACTTACCTAAAAAGAGACTACTTTAACTACAACCACAGTTTAACTTAAGTAGTGTGAGTTGTCCTTGTTGAATTGTTATTCTACGTCCTGCTCTAGTCATGACATTCTTCAACCATTTCCTGAGCAGTGCTATGATAATATCTGGCTGTCAGGGTGCTTTCTGGACCTCTGTATTTTATTATATCATCTCTGATTTATGTGCACTGCTTGACTTGCCCAGGAATCTGAATGTCCAATATTAGAAAGATGTGGATATACTTCTTTGCTTGTGCAAGTGCTTTCTGCTAGGATTAAAAAAACAAACAAGGGAGGTTTTCTTCCCCCTCTACTCTGCCCTGGTGAGACCTCATCTTGAGTACTGCATTCAGTTTTGAGCTCCCCAGCTTAAGAGGGACAGGGATCTGCTGGAGAGAGTCCAGCAAAGGGCTACAAGAAGGATTAGAGAACTGGAGCACTACCTGATGAGGAGAGGCTGAGGGACCTGGGGCTTTTTAGTCTGGAAAGGAGAAGACAGAGGGCATTTTATAAATGCTTATAAATATCTGGGGACTGAGGGGCAGGAACGAGGGAACAGGCTCTGCTTACTTGCTCCCTGTAATGGGACAAGCAGCAATGGATGGAAGCTGCAGCACAGGAGGTTCTGCCTCAACACAAGGGGGAACTTCTTCACTGTAAGGGTCCTAGAGCACTGGGACAGGCTGCCCAGAGAGATTGTGGAGTCTCCTTCTGTGGAACCTTTCAAGGCCTGTCTGGATATGTTCCTCTGTGACCTGACCTAGATTGTATGATCCTGCTCTGGCAGGGTGGTTGGAATTGATGATCTCTTTGGGTCCTTTCCAACCCCTGACATCCTGTGAACCTGTGTTCATGTGAACAAAAAACCCCACACAAATCAAGAAACTCTGGTGAAATTGTTTGATGCCTTCTTAGTCATGCTCTAAAGCAGGGACAGTCTGCTTGGTTAGACACTTCAGTGTACCAGCAAAACTAGTAATTCCCTCAACATTTGCCAGTGATGATTATTCACTACATGTATCACTGTTAAAGGATCTTGCACTGTTGTTGCTGTTCACTCAAATATAGAGCAGTAATCAATTCACAGCCTGAGATTCTGCCATCAAAATGTAGATGCCATAAATATAATATAAAGATATTGTGACATCATCTCCAAAGAGAAAGTCATTTTACTGGTTAATGTAATGGCCACTTTCACAAAATAGAATTAAAAAACCTGAGGAGGCATCCCTTGAGTTAGAAGCCAGCAAAGAAGGCATGGCTGGATGTGCTAGTTTGAGTCTAGCTGGGATATTTTGGTGAGAAGAATTAGATGACAGGCTGTGAAAAGGAAACAGTAGTGATGGCTACTGCACTCATCGGCGTGCTGAGCTGTATACGAACAAGCACATAGACCTAGATGAGGCAGTTGTTTGCTCTCTGTCTCTGGCATGAACTTCTCTCTCTAACCTAACCTGCTGTCCGTGTGACTAATCCATCTGCTTCCTAACTCCCCTGGCTGACCTTCTGAACTCACCGTTAATGTAAGGAAGTCTGAGTTAAGGTAGAGGGGTGGGGAGAAGGTGGAAGGGTGGTTGAGAGCCCTTCCTGGGGTCTCTAGTTTCTGGGAGGGCTGTTGTGCTTCTGTATTAACTTTTTAAACTGGTATATTTCTGTATCTGATGTAAATACCTGCTTATATCTTGTGCTAAGCTGAGAATATAAAGCTCCATTCAACTTCCAGATTGACTGAGCCTAGTCGGGGTGATTTCTTAAGTGTGGGGAGACAGGTAACACCCAAACCATCACACTGAACTTAGTTGAGTTGTAGCTTTTGCTAAATGCAACTTTTGAGGAATAAAGAGATTTCTGTAACTAAACAGCAACTGTGTTACAAGAAACAACAAACCCCAAAGAAACTGGGGGTGATTCTTTCAGCAGAAAGTGGTATTTAATTTGCTGAATTTTAAACTCTGATAGCCAGAGTTATTAAATCTGGTTCTTTTCTTGTGTCCTCTGAGAAGTATCTCTTTTTTTTTTTTTGTATTTCAGGAATCTTATTCCAAGAAGAGAGGTTATGCACTGGAAGCAATATCCTCTGTACCTCTGGATGCAGTTCTTGCAGAAAATGACAGCAGTCTTTGTGATTCCAGCGATATAGCAGTGACCAAAAAACCTTGTTCCCTCGAGATAGCAAGAGTGCCCTCATCAAGAGCAGGTAAATCTATTTACCTATTCTCTGGTGTAAGTGTAATGTTCTAGAAGGCATAGAATTACTTACAGAAGGAGCTATATTTATAAGAATGAAGGACCCTGCTTATTTATCAGAGCATGATTATAGTCTTCTGTTAGCTACCTTAAGAGCTTAATATGGGAATAAAGATTAGTAGCAAAATTCTGTAGGAGGGAAAACAAAGCAGAGGCTTAAACAATATCCTAGGTAAATAGAAGATTTGCAAAGAATCAAACTAGAAATCTTGTTTCTTTTGCAGTAGTGTCTGCTGACCTGTTTGTGTTTTTCATTAAGTGCTTAGCAACATTACACAACTACTTCAAAATTTAAAGTAGTCTATATTTTCTTGTTAAAGAAAGGAAAATGTGATTTAAAAAAAGAAGTGGATGAGAATTGGGAGGAACGTTGACAGTTTGGCAGACTGCAGTTTGCATGACGCAGGTTTTAACAGCAGTAAACCAGGGCTGAATCAGATCAATGATATGATCTGTAAAGACTCTGTCTGTGTTCTCCAAAATTATATGCTCTCTTCCATTACCCTTGTTTAAACTCTTGATTAGTCACCCACCTGCTAGAGGAATTTCAGAACATGGTTTTGCTGTAAGTAATTAGACTGAGTGTCTGATTTAACAAATGACAGTTTTCAGCAGCGCAGACCTGTTTGAAATGGACAACTGACTTTTTGACCTGTGCTCTCTTGATTATGAATCATGATTTGGGAAACATAGAGGAGTGACAGATGATGGTTGACTAATGTTACCTATCTTGTCTGTGTGAGGGGAAGCACCTTCTTGCTTTCACAGCTGAACTAATACTGGAAGAGTGCCAGGGCTACTTTAGGCATAGTGTATATGGATGAGATACAACAATCCATCTTTGGAGGCTGCAAGGTGTGCTGAACTGGATCATGATTCCCACTTCTCAAAAAAACTTAGGCTAAAGAAGATTTGAGGGAACCTGCATTATGAACAGTGATCTGAGAGATGGCACAAACCATCTTTGTAACACAATTGCACATTGGGGACCAGAATCTGACTCAAACATCAGCACAACTACTTGTGTGGCTGGAGGTTTATTTTGTTGACATTTTTCTTTTGGCTTTGATAATCTAAGAAACAATAAGCAAACTGTGCAAGATAATATTACAAGTTGTCATTCAGTAAAGGAAGAAAATGCCAAATTAACCTTGGTTTTTTGGACTTCTACTTGATTAATCACTGTAAACATTCTTATTGCAATGGGAAGGCTGCCATACTCCTACCCAATAAATCAGCTGAGGCAGTTCATTATCTGCCTCCATAGCAATGGAACTCAACTGCTAAAGCTTTCCATTGTAATTAGTACTTTTTTTAAAAGGATAATCTTTTAGGTAGCTAAAATACCAGGCTTTGGAAGTGTGCTGTCTGCTGAACATAAGCATTTCTTCTTAGGCATAGCAAGTCCATTAAGCTCAGTATGAAAAACACATGCTAAGAAAGACATTTTGGGGGGTGTTAGCTTGCAACTGTGTTTGCATGTAGTTAAAAATGATGTGTATCAGAGACCCAGAGAATACCCAAGGAAGCAAGGACATCCAAGGGGAATCCCATCATCTTTATAAAATCTAACAAGGTCAATGAGCTGACAATGCAAATGTACTGTAATTTGTTCTGTCTTAGTTTTCCATATGCCACTATGATTTTTTCCATGGCATTATATTGGAAAGAACATTTGGCTGCTTAGATAAGCAGATTCCAAATTGTGATTTTATTTTAAGTTACCAATGTAGTAGATAGATAACTGGCCTGGCTTGTAAGCCATAGCTGTAATCATCTTGGCTGTTATCTTACGCTGCAAATGGCCCAAATCAAGTCAACCATGTCACTTATAAGGTACTTAACACTATGCATTATTGTACTATTGAATGTCAGCTTGCCATTTCATATAGATTTATTGCTTGAATAAGTTATGTGTGATTACAGAGCTCATTCATTTAGAACAAATATCTAATTTTTATGACTTTTCCCCTGAATTTACCTGATTTTGTATCACAGAGGCATGCTGACTTTAGGAATACTGCCTCAAATTGCTGTACTGCATCATGTGTAGAAATATTTTCAGAGCATGAGGCAGCACTTTGAACATAAAGTTGCATCTGTCAGTCTTCTTTCCTTAGGTAGCAGGACACTCTGATCAACTCTCCTCACTGTCTGGGGCATTACTACCTCTTGGCAGCAGAAATGAGACTGACTGTACTCCTCTGGAGAGGAAAAGTCATTCTTGCTGGCCTTTCAAGCTGTAGAGATGCATGTTGTAAATATTATCTGCCCTGCCAGTATAATTCTAACAGGCTGAGAATAGTCCCTTTGCCAGTCACCATTCTCTGATTTACTGGTAAAAAAAACACCACCACAACCAGACTGCTCTGTAGTTCTCCGTATTATTTTTAGTTTCTTATAGTTTCATTATTGAACTGGTAGGGGAAATAGTAGAGAAAAAACTACTGTGCAGCAAATGGTAAATGATTGTTGGGTATAAGAGAGAAAAACTGAACATAAAGGAAATGCAAGTGATCATGAATCATAGAATCAGTCAAGGTTGGGNAGCTGCTGCAGCCCTCTGAGCATCCCAGTGGCCCTTCTCTGGACATGCTCCAGCATCTCCACATCCTTCTTGTAATGGGGGCTCCAGAACTGGATGCAGTACTCCATGTGGGGTCTCAGCAGAGCGGAGTGAGGGGGAAAATCAACCAGCCCAGGTTCTGGTTGGCTTTCTGTGCTGCAAGTGCACACTGCTGGCTCATGTTGAGCTTCTCGTACAGCAGCACCCCCAAGTCCCTCTCCTCAGGGCTGCTCTCCAGCCACTCACTGCCCAGCCTGGATTTGTGCTTGGGATTGCCTCGATCCAGATGCAGGACCTTGCACTTGGTCTTTTTGAACCTCCTGAGTATGGCTTGTGCCCACCTCTCCAGCCTGTCCAGGTCCCTTGGTGTCATCAGCAAACTAGCTGAGGGTGAGTAAACTTACTTGCTGAGTAAGTTTATTACTTCCACTTCTGAAATTCTATGTTGTGTGAGGTTTTGTGTCTGTTTGCAAAAACAGGTTTCTAACAGAAGAACAGTTACATTATTAGATAAAGCATCTGCCTGATCTAAGACTAAAAGAAGAGTGCATATATGTATGAGTTCAGGTTAAGCTGTTTATTTCTACCTTAGATTAACAGGACAAGTGTGGCAGAGTGTTTTAGCATCTCTGTCTCAGTATCTCTGCTTTTAAACTAACAGTTAAGACTCTGAAATACTGCACTGAGACACTTTTCTGCTAAGTAGAATACAAATTTGGATTTAAATTTCACAAATCAATCTCATAAAATTAATTTCATAAAGAAATTGATTCACGAATCCTACTGATCTTTCTGCTGGGCTACTCCAGATCAGTATCTTTATTCCTTAAATTGGATGTTTCTACCAGTAGTTTTAATTGTTAGACTGCCTTTCAATTAAAAAAATAATTACATGACATATTTAACCTTGAAAAAGAGACATAAAATTTTATGGATTCATAAGGCATGTGTTACTACCCTTTTGATCTTAAGGATGTAATTAAATGTTGTGATCTAGAGCTACAAATCATCTCAGAGAAGGTGTAAACTTGTCATAAAGGGCTAAATCTCAGGGCACTGGGTAATTCTGATGCTAAAACAGGCACTTCCAGGTATCTTCATGAATTCAGTCTGGTTTTGATCAGTTATCTAATATCTCACGTATTGGTAGCAGTTTAGGTAAAGAGCCATGCTGTGTTTTGACCTGTGCTGTTGAAGACCCTTGCAGACATAACTGGCAGCCTTGGTAGCTTGGATATTATGTACCATAGTCTATTCCTGCACACAGCATAGAAATATTGAACAAAATCTAATGCAAATTACAGGAGAAATGTTAATAAATACATTATTTTTTTCCCCAGTGGGGTTAAGTGTATGCTCACAGCCACTATAGAGGTCACATCTATTTCATTCTGCTTCTGTAGTTTCTCCTGCAGGAAGTCCCTCAGAGTGAGACCGGGTGGCAGTCTACAGCCTGGATTTGGAATGATAATTAAGGATGGCCAATACTACTTAAAAGTATTTTGGGGTGTCACTGAGTATCTTTAGGAATTACAGAGGACTTCTCCAATTCTGGGTTTTTTATGAATAATTTTGTGGGAGGAAAAAGTCCTCCTTTGTGGAAGTTGATTTGTCTTTGAAGGTTTGTGAAGGGTTTAATACAGCACCTCAATAACAGGAAAAGACATTGCTCTCTGTAACACACATGAAAGTTATCCTTGGATAAGGATGTTCTAGTTCAAGGACCTATTTTTACCAGCTCTGTTACCTTATTGTAGCTGCAGTTTGGGGAGGAGTTTAGTGAGCCATCCTCAGCTGTAGCAATGCAGAACTTGGTGTTGTCTGCAAAATTCAGCTGAGCAATTAGAGAAATACTTAGGGACTTCACTGATGCTCAGCTCTCAGCCCACTGCATAGTTGGCAATTCCCAAGTCAGCAGTTTTAAAGACAGCTGTGGTGCAACTACTCTACCCAGTTACACCTGAGACATGGATTCTGTTGAAAACATCCTCTGTTGATGTGCTGCCCATAGGCAAAGGACAAAGACTGGACAAGGAGTTGAACCAGAAAGGGAGAGATTTTGGCAGCTCTTCTGGCTAGCTGTCTTGCTTTTCATTGCCAGTATTATTGATTAGGATTATTATATTTTCATTTCTGAACTGTTCTTAACTCAGGAGTTTCACTTTTTACTCCCAATTCTTTTAATCATCACACTGTGGCATGGAAGGAATAAGCCAGTGACTGTGTGATGCTTAGATGCTTGTTGGGGTTAAACCATGGCAGGTGGATAAAAATGTTCTTTTAGTTTTCATTGGAGTAGTCTGGGCAGAAAAGTGGTATATACAGTGAATACTTCTCATGCATACACAACTGCAACCATTCATTATTAACTTCTTTTAATTACCTCAGTGGCAAATATAGAACACTCTAATTAATTTTAATAACCCAAATGTATTATAAAAGTGAATGTCAAATTAACTCTATAGACTTGTATTAAACAAACTCAAAATTCCATTTAGAAACCAGAGGAATAAGATCCATTTTTCCTGAAGTGCTGCTAATTTGCATGACCTTTGTCCCTTTCCTTCATTATTGATGATGATCCATATCAGCGATTCCATTGTTCCTGGTGTCAGAATGAAAGCCTTTAACTTACAAAGGCTACCTCATTGGCTTCATTTTAGTCTTCTAAAACCTTAACAATATTCCAAGTGCTCTTAAGAAATAGCACCAGTTGTGGAGATAACATCTTGCCAGATCCTTTAAAACTCTTTAATGCAAATTAGATGGATCTGCTGATTAAAATTGTCTAGCTATAGGAACTCTCATTTAACTGTTTCTGTTTGATACTTAGGGGAAATATTTCCCATCTCTGTTGTTTGGTAATGTTATTTCTAATGTACCATAATTTGCTTTCTTCCATTGTCCATTTGCCCTACTCCTTTACCTGCAGCAGAGGTCTTAGAATCATAGAATCAACCAGGTTGGAGGAGACTTCCAAGATCATCCAGCCCAACCTAGCACCCAGCCCTATCCACTCAACCAGACCATGGCACTAAGTGCCTCATCCAGGCTTTTCTTCAACAGCTCCAGGGATGGAGACTCCTCCATCTCCCTGGGCAGCCCATTCCAATGGCAAATCACTCTCTGGCAACAACTTCCTCCTAACATCCAGCCTAGACCTCCCCCAGAACAACTCAAGACTGTGTTCCCTTGTTATATTTCTTGTGGAGCAACAGTATTATAATGATAATTAAAGACTTCTTCAGAATGCATATGCATAAGAGGTTGCACAAGCCACATCAAATCTTATGTATCACAACTCTAATGTACTTTCCTTTGCAACCTTATCATCCCTCTGAGAGGTTTTTAGTATATAATTAAGATAATTGCTCCCCATCATATGCTCCTCTGACAACATCCTTAAGAGTGAAATGTTATTCTTTAAAAATACTCTGTCATTTCTGAAGTTAAAGCACATGGGGAAGACTGATACCATGTGGCCAGCTCATTATTACATATGCAGGTCTCCACTCATCTGATAGGTTCCAGTAAATATGTTAATGTCATGAAAGTAATTCCACTTTCCAAAGGGACTAGCTCACATTTTTTCTGCAACATGAGAGAAAAAGCTGCTGCTTGACATATGTTAAACATTTTTCTGGTGATTCACTGATGTTTATTATTATTCATTAAAGTACAGTTGGAAAAAAAAATAAGAAGTTAGCTTTTGTGGGATTTTTGGGGCAATTTTTGCAAATGAGTGCTCATTAAGGTGCATGCATTCTGACCAACACTCAGCTTCATCCATCCTGGTGTGATTACCATCTAGAATGATCTCATTATACACTTGACTGCATGCTGTCTGACAAAATCCCTCTTTCAAATGAAGACAATAAATTTAAGGAACGTAATTATTTTGAGGTATTTTGCATTTTTGAAGCCCACATGCAAATATTATTTAGCAGGATTTGAGGTTTTTCTTTGTTAAATGGCTCTTTGTTGCGGAGTCCATTGCAAGTTCTTTTGAGTTGGGGATGAAATAGAATAGAATCAACCAGGTTGGAAGAGACCTCCAAGATCATCCCCTTCCAACCTAGCACCTAGCCCTAGCCAGTCAACTAGACCATAGCACTAAGTGCCTCATCCAGGCTTTGCTTGAACACCTCCAGGGATGGTGACTCTACCACCTCCCTGGGCAGCCCATTCCAATGCCAATCACTCTCTCTGCCAACAACTTCCTCCTAACATCCAGCCTAGACCTCCCCTGGCACAACTTGAGACTGTGTCCCCTTGTTCTGTTGCTGATTGTCTGGGAGAAGAGACCAACCCCCACCTGGCTGCAGCCTCCCTTCAGGTAGTTGTAGATAGCAATGAGGTCTCCCCTGAGCCTCTTCCTCTCCAGCCTAAACAACCCCAGCTCCTTCAGCCTCTCCTCATAGAGAGAGCCAGCAATGTGCCCTTCTGGCCAAGAAGGCCAGTGGCATCCTGGAGTGTATTAGGATTGTGGTTAGTAAGTCAACAGAAGTTCACCTGCCCCTCTACCCTGCCCTGGTGAGGCCACAACTGGAAGAGTGTCCAGTTCTGGGCACTTTAGTTCAAGAAGTACCTCAGGGAATTGCTCGAAGGAGTCCAGCACAGAGCCACAAAGATGATTAAAGGTGTGGAACATCTGCCTTATGAAGAAAAGTTGAGGGAACTGGGGCTTGGAGAAGAGGAGAGTGAGGGGTGACCTCATTTATGTTTATAAATACATGAAGGATGAGTGACTGGAGGATGGACCTAGGCTCTGTGCAGTGATGTCCAATGACAGGACAAGGTGTAGTGGGTGTCAGCTGGAACGTAGGAGGTTCCATGTGAACATAAGGAAAAACATTTTCACTGTGAGTGTGACAGAGCACTGGAGCAGGCTGCCCAGAGAGGTTGTGGAGTCTCCTTCTTTGGAGACACTCAAAACCTATCTGGATATATTCTTTTGTAACTACTCTAGGTGATGCTACTCTGGCAAAGGATTTGGACTCAATGATCTTTGGAGGTTCCTTCCAACCCGTAACTGTCTGTGATTCTATGAAATACATAGACTGGATGCAACATGTTCCATTCTAGTAAGTAATGCTGTGCTTCAAAATGCCACTGAGGTTGTTTTATAATTGAGCAGATGTAAGTGATATTACCTTTTATAAGTAGCAATAATTCAGTACATAGATGAGGAATAAAATTGCTATAAAAGTCCCATCAAATTGCTAATATGTTGGGTAGCAGCAAAACTTCATCTTACTATTAATTTGTTTACATTTCATATGCATCTGCTATCTTCTAGGGGTATATAAGTTTGTGTAAGGAACATAGCACTGTATGAAATTGGCATTCAAATCCAGGTTGGACAGTGCCTTGATCAGCCTGTTTTAGTGGAAGATGTTCCTGCCCATGGCAGGGGAATTGGAACTAGATGATCTCTCTTGGAGGTGTTCAAGAACAGACTGCATGAAGCACTTTGTGCCATGGTCTAGTAGATTGGATAGGGCTGGGTGATAGGTTGGGCTGGATGATCTTGGAGATCTCTTCCAACCTGGTGGATTCTGTGATCTTCAAGATTCTTTCCAAACCATTCTGTGATTTAGCTTGTATTACATATCTCCTGGTGCACCTGTGAATTTCTTACAAACCTTAAACTGAATTTGCTACAAATCTTTTCAAATTGAATCTTACTCCATATTAGAAGTTAGTTGTCTTGACTGAATCTATTCTTTTTGTTCTTGTTGTCTTATCTTGCTTTAAGATGAAACTGAGTCCTAAAATTTGAGAGCTCCAATGCTCAAGAGTTACTGTTTCACTTATATCTGTAATGCAAAAAGGTTCAAGTACTATTAAAAACCCTAAAGTGTCTCAAAATCCACAAAGAACTGAGCTATCTTTTGTGGAAGATGAATTTCTCCACTATTTGGTCTCTTAATTTCAGAAGATAATGCTGCTCAACTCCTAATGCTTAACCATTAGACACTGCCATATATATCTTAGGATCAACTAGACAGAAAGCTATGATATTAACAAAGCTCCTGATCCCTCCTCCTCCCTGTATCCTTTCTTTTCCCCAGGCTGCTTTCATATTTTGTATTCAAAGTTGCAGGTTTAATGCAGTTTATTAGGGAGTGTTTTCTGATTTGCTATAGATGTTGCATAGATGCAGTACAGATTTTACTATGTGATGCAGAGATTAAATTTGATGGCTTGGGCAATTCCTTTCTATTCATATGTCTTGTATCAGGGCACTCATCTGGGATGTGGGGAATCAAGGTGAGAGGTCTAAGTACCAGGCTATAATGTGAGTCTCTATAGCTGTACCATACTGTATGAGAATACTATACAGAGCTAGTCCCAACGTTTCACATCCTATCTGCATCCCAGCTCTTTGCTGGACCAAGAAATATGAACTCAATCCTTTTCCCTGCTCTGTCAGTTGAGCTCCAGAAGGACTGAATGGTAAAAAGACTAGCACTGTAGGATGCCTGCCCTGCAGGAATCCCCTCTCTTGGCCTGCTGGCCCCATTCTTCTTGATGCAGCCTAGGATATGATTTGCCTTCTGGGCTGTGTGAGGGCACTGCTGTCTCAGGTTGATCTTCTCATCAATCAATACACTTAAGCCTCCTTCAGAGATACTCTCAACCTGCTCTGCAGCCAACTTGTATCTGTGCCTGGGCTTGGCCTAACCCAGATGCAGGACCCAACACTTTGACTCTGGCCCACTCCTCAAGCCTGTTGAGGTCCCTCTGGATGGCAACTCTTAACTCAAGTGAGTCCACTGCACCACACAGCTTGGTGTCATTGATCTAAACCAGTACTTTTAGGGTAAGAAAAAATCATAGTCTGTATCATCTGATAAGTAACAGTTTAAATGTGGTGATTTAGTGAAAAACTACATTTATTGTATCTAATATTTCATTTGTGTGCTCCTGGGAGCTCACTTTTTTTCATGAGAACATGATGTTTTTAATGAATTAAAAAAAAAAACAAACAACCCAGCCAACTTCTCCAATAACTTCAGTACATTTGGAAAGCAGAAATCTTGGCACAGCTTCCTAAATTTGGTCAAAATCAAAATATTTGTGGAAATATTAAGAAATGGGTAAAATAAACCAATTTTTGTGCATAATGAGCAGATTTATTTGTTTTGCTCGGTGTCAGAGAGGAGTAAAAAATAGAAAAAACATTGATTCCAAATGCTGGTAATCAGTGTTGCCTTCTGTAAAAAAAAAAAAAAAACCACTCAAACCCAAAAAAATTTCCCTCTTGTTCCATTTTAACTTAAAACCACATTAATTTACTTCCATTTTCTCTACTTCTGTCTCACTTATCACGTCTGCTATTCCTGATGGCAGCGTGTAGCTTGCTACCAAAAAGTTTCCCTCTATTATGTTACAGAGATTTCATTTCTGTTCTTTTTCATTTTCAATTTGGTGCCACCTCAAGAAGAAATCTGAAGTGTACAAGAGATGCATTTTGCTATATATAGAATAGAATCAATCAGGTTGGAAGAGACCTCCAAGCTCATCCCGTCCAACCTAGCACCCAGCCCTATCCAGTCAACCAGACCATGGCACTAAGTGCCTCATCCAGTCTTTTCCTGAACACCCCCAGGGACGGTGACTCTACCACCTCCCTGGGCAGCCCATTCCAATGGCAAATCACTCTCTCTGAAAAACTTCCTTCTAACATCCAGCCTATACTTCCCTCGGCACAACATCAAAACAGGATGGGAATGGGTTTGGATTACCAATCCACAGACATCTAGCTGCATCTTATATATACCAACAGCTAATAATAGACTAATTTTCTACTGCAATGAGATATCAAACTGCTCTTTTGCTTCTTTTTTTCTGATATGCCTTCAAATGCTGCATAGTTAGAAGAAAACAAATGAAAGAATATTTTCACACTTGGTTGCTTTATTGTTTTCAGAAAGCAGGGAAATGCTTCAGAAAGATCACTTCATATTTTCTTGCTGCGGGGCAGGGCATGTTATCTTTCCCTAATACCATACATCATTGTATGCAGTATTATTTGTTCTCCATGAGGGTATTAAAAAACAACTGTTACTAAGATATTCTGTCCACTCTAGCTCCAGCTGTTCATTCTATGTCCTTCTTTCAGATGTCATTCCCTCCCTGCTGGAACATACTGGAGAATATAGCACGATTAAAACTAGTTTCCTATTAGAAGTTCTGGGATTGAAACAACATTTTTCTCCAAGATAATTGGATATTATTTTGACATTTAATTTTTTGCATTATGATAACAAAAGAACAAGCCCAGAACTCTGTAAATATTGTAAAATTTGCAAAAAATACCTTTCCCCCCCCCTGATCAATTATATAAACTTTCTTCTTTTCTATTTTTTTTTCTCATCTAACTTATAGTAACTTCAGCAATGGTTTTGCCTTGATAAATTGAATGACATTGTGGCTTGTGAAGCTCTTGCAAACAAAAATCAATGCATTTTATCAACTATTTTTCCATCTGCTAGATATCAGCCTAATAAGCATAGTGCAGAATGATTTTGTGACTCATTTTCTAATGGAGTAATGACATTTGCGATAGGAAGTTGGTAGAGGTTATGAGTTCTTGCAGTGACAGCAATTCTGTGAGTCCTGCCTTTTGTTTTGACTGAATTCTTGCCTGTTTTCCAGTGTAACTTAGTTTGAATGCTTTGCTATAGTTTTAAGCCTTGAAGTTAAGAAATGCTGAATATTTTTGTGCCATGTTTTTTTCTCCATAATGTGGTGATTTGGGAGTTACTTCCTCCCCATCAACGAAATAACCCAGACTAGACTCAGATGGCTGGAAGTTAAGGAATGAAGCTATATTTACAGTTTAGCATCATTTACAAGTGTATTTATACACAATATTTACAGTTATATACAAGTTAAAAGTAATAGAGAAACACAATAACCCTCCCAGAAATCAGATTGCTAGGAGGCTCCCAACCCAAATCTCCTCCACTCCTCCCTTCAGAAATAACCAGATCAATCCCCATATATCTCACATGATAAATCTGGAGAGATCTGAGGTGAGATGTCAATAAGACAACAAGGAGGTTAGAGAGGTTGGATTAAAGAGTTAAGGCAAAGGCAACCACACAGACACAGACCTCCAGAGAGAAGAATCATAGAATCATAGAATGGTTTAGGTTGGAAGGGACCTCAAGGATCATCCAGCTCCAACCCCCTGCCATAGGCAGGGACACCTCCCACTAGAGCAGGTTGCTCAAGGTCTCATCCAGCCAGGCTTTAAATGCCTCCAGGGAGGAAGCATCCACAACCTCCCTGGACAACCTCTCAAATCTAGCATCAAGCTAGCACTTAGAAGTAACTTTATACTAGAAGCTAGCACAAGGGAAACAGTGATTCAGTAGTCGAATGACTTGATGTAGTACAGTACCCAAGGTGTGTATTCATCTGTAATAAAAAGTACACTGGAAGAAAGAATTTAAGAGTATTATAGTATCTCTGCATGGAGTTGTTCTTCAAGGACCACAAATGTTGATAAAAATATATTTTGGTGTCACAGAATTTATTATTTCTATTAGTGAACACAAATATAGAATAGAATCGATCAGGTTGGAAGAGACCTCTAAGATCATCCAGTCCAAGAAACAGAACTGAGAGCTGAGAAGTGTGTGAGAAGTGTCTTATCTAAATTTTGACTAGTTGCATTTCTTGGCAGAAGAATGAGTGATAAAGGCTATTGTTGTTTGGGGTTTTTTGTTCTTTCTTCTCACAGCTAAGGATTTAATTTCTCTCAGTAAAATATTCCAATCGGCCTCAAACCAGCACACATAAAAAATTGGCAAGCCCCCTATACTTCCACTTAATTATGACATGTTAATTATAAAAAAAGATCATTTGGGAATTAAAAATGCAATGAAGTGTTTGGGTTTTTTTCCTAGTTGCTAAACCCACCGGTGCTGTAATGACTCAAATTAGCTGGGATGTGCTATTCCAGAATTACCAACAATGTTCCCTTTATCTTTCTCAAATCATTTAGAAATTATCAGGGCAACATATTGGAGTAGATAGCTGGAACACTTTGATCCAGATGGGTTTCTATTGCTTTCACAATGACAAGCAAAGACTTTTAAGACAATGTAGTATTAGTGCACAGTATGTGCTGGACTAATTCTTTATGCTTAAGGAGAATATTGTTATGGTGGATCCAATATACATTTTGAGTCTGCAACAAAACATTTTCTTCTATGTAAATATTAAATACAAAAATGGAAAGTGAGAGAGCAGGGAGTAGAGTGAGAACTGAGCTCTATGAAGGTAGGACTGATAGGTTGGACTGGATGATCTTGGAGATCTCTTCCAAACTGGTTATTCTATGAAGTTGCAAAACCAAAAAATAGATACTTTAAGGATAACTGGATATTGAAACATTTAAAAGCTTCATTTCTAGCTCTCTGGCTTTAAGATGTTTTGGTTAGCTTTTGGATTGCAGCATCCTGATAAAGACCTTTATTAGCTAATTGATAGGTCCAAAGAACTGAAGCTTATGAAAATACAGTTTTGTTCATTAACTGTGTTTTGTTGCAACTGAAGACAGATGCATATTGGAAAGTTTCTCTTCAAGACTGCTTAAATTATTTATTAACTGTGCTTGATCCTTGGTTATATGCCTATAATCAGTATTCTTAAAATCATTTGAGAGCACTTACTCTCATCAGCTTTTACAGTTTATGTTCTGAGATAATTGCAAAATATAGCCTAATTCACTCATTATCAGTTGCACTTGCAATAGTGTAATACTTCTGCACAAGACAGTTTGGCTGTCCTCTTGGGTTTACAGCAAAAGCCTTGTGAAATGCTGAGTCATGCTTATGATAGCATTCAGTGGCCTCTCCTTGATGAGTTAAATTGAAAAATAAGCACAGGCATCCCCATTATCTATCTCAGAGGTGACCTAATTGCTGTCTACAACTACATGAAGGGAGGCTGTAGCCAGGTGGGGTTTGTCTCTTCTCCCGGGCAAGCAGCAATAGAACAGTGGGACACAGCCTCAAGGTGTGCCAGAGGAGGTCTAGGCTGGATGTTAGGAGTAAATTGTTGCCAGAGAGAGTGATTGGCATGGGAATGGGCTGCTCAGGGAGGTGGTGGAGTTGCCATCCCTGGAGCTGTTGAAGAAAAGACTGGATGAGGCACTTAGTGCCATGGTCTAGTTGACTGGCTAGGGCTGGGTGCTAGGTTGGCCTGGATGATCTTGGAGGTCTCTTCCAACCTGGATGATTCTATGATCTATATGTTTTTTGGAGTATATTTTGCTGATTTGTTGTTTGGGTTTTTCACAGATCCAGTAGGCACTTTGGTGTTCCGTGAATGACTGAAATAAAACTATCTTGGCACCTGTAACTACCCCCCCCTGTGCTTGCCACTGAATGTCCAGAAACATGTTGACTATGAGGGAGTTGAGGCTGTTCATTTTGGAGAGGAAAATGATCTTAGGTGACCTTATTGTGGTCTTTCAGTATCTTAAGAGGGCCTACAAGAAAGCTGGGGAGGGACTTTTTAGGATATCAGGTAGTGATAAGACTAGAGGGAATGGAACAAAGCTAGAAATGGGTAAATTCAGACTGGGTGTTAGGAAGGAGTTCTTTACCATGAGAGTGGTGAGAGCCTGGAATGGGTTGCCCAGGGAGGTGGTGGAAGCCCCATCCCTGGAGGTCATAGAATCATAGAATCAACCAGGTTGGAAGAGACCTCCAAGATCATCCAGTCCAAGCTAGCACCCAGCCCTATCCAGTCATCTAGACCATGGCACTAAGTGCCTCATCCAGTCTTTTCTTGAACACCTCCAGGAACAGTGACTCTACCACCTCCCTGGGCAGCCCATTCCAATGACAGCAGGATGTTTTAGGTGTTTAAGGCCAAACTAGATGAGGTTCTAGGCAGGCTGATCTAGTGTGAGGTGTCCCTGCCCATGGCCGGCGGGTTAGAACTAGATGATCTTTGTGGTCCCTTCCAACCCTGACTGATTCTATGATTCTGTGTGCTGAGACAAGGCAAAGGTAGGAATCCAAGAAATACCTTCTAGGCAAGTGCAGCCCTTTCACTACAGACATTTTTAAGTACAGTAAAGCCAACAAAAATCCCATTTCACACAGGAAAAATAAGTGTATGGTAACTGTGTAGCGTTGTTTTTGAATGCTCAATTAGACAGCTTGCAGAGACAGTCTCTAAAGGTTACTCAGGAAATGGTGGAAATCACCCATCATCTCTCATTAGTACTTAATGAGAGATGTTTTTCCAGACAGTTGCCTGGTATTAGGGGGTTATGCAAGCTTGAAGCAGTTCCAAAGTCTATTTGTGCAGGTGGGTGATTAGAGGAAGTAAAAAGTTGATCGTACTCATACACAAATCTCGTGGATGATGCAGAAACAACTCGATAGACCCCCTGCTGCCACTGGGATGCACTTCACTGGTAATTAATTCCAAACACAATCCTGAAATAGCAGCTACATCCAAGACTGGGCCAGTTATAGCTCCAAGTGCTTTCAACATGACAGTTGCAGACATGTATTTCCAGTCCTGCTCAGAACAAATGCTTATTCAGGTTTAAGTGTGTGGGAAACAAAGCGAATTCAAAGGAGCGCATTCAGACGGTTTAGTCCAATCGTTCTCTCTGTGGATCCAGCGTAGCTACCTACTGATTCTGTTATTCACTATTCCATTTGGTCTTTTGAAATGTCTCTTGTAATGTTGGTTCCTTGACTTCCTGGAATACATCATTGTCCTTATCTGTAGTTCGTAGATCTGTGCCACGCCGAACAATTGTTTAGGAGAGAAGATTTACTTTGGAGGATTTAGTCAAGTCAAAACAATTTGAAAGCTGAATCCTAATACTACAGGAAATTGCCTGGTCCCTCAATTGGGGCTAATATATAACATAAACAGTTTTATCTGCCTGACAAAGTAGGAGATCTTCCTTTTCTTTCTTTTTCTTGGATTTCTGCAGCCTCGCTGCTGTGAGGCTTTGCAATGGCTTCACCACTTACAGCAGACATCATGTTTTTCCCACATGTTATATCCAAGAAATCTTGTTCATAACAGCCTTGTATAAAATCAAGGCAGTTCCTACTGTTTTGTGACCTACACTGCTCAGTTTGGGGTGTTGTTATTTTCTTCCTACTTGTTGGCTGGGGCTTCTGCCTAGTAAATATACCACAGGTGGAACCCATCAGTCTCTACTGATCCATGATGAATGAACTCAGCCTAAGTAGTGTTATCTTCATACAAAATGTTCAGATACATTGTTTTAACACTTGCTCTGAAATCTGTCTATGGGTATATTTTAGTGTAATGGGGTGATTCTCCTTGCTCTGCATTATTTGTGTTTTAAGTGAGACCTCTCTAAGCTTCAGGAAGATCACCATGCCCAAATTCTCTGCATTATAGGGGGATTCAGATCATAGAATTCAGACCTAGGCATGAGCCTAAGTCTTTCTCTCTCACTTTTAGATAAAGCTCAGCAACAGTAAAAAAGATTCCCTGAGGCATAATCTTGGCCAGTTGCTTTGTCTTCTCCCTCAGCACAAGAATATCAGCATGTCCTTGATGAAACTTCCATATCTTCAATTATGCCTGAAGTCAGAAAATACTAGTTTATCTAGGACTCCAGTGTGGTTTTAAGTGGCAAGTCTTATTTCATTCCAGTTAAGAAGCTTTTTAACAGATTAGAAGATCGTTTTCACAATATGGAAGAGCACTAAAATCTAGTCCTGATGGTCCCATCCATAATGGGACCTCCAATAACCTGTTTATTTCTTAGCCAGTCCATGAAACTAACCCTTCTGATGGCTATGACTTCTGATAGGAGATGAACCAGATGAAGTTCAGCAAGGACAAGTGTGGAGTCTAGCATCTGGGGAGGAATAATAAACTCCCAGTACAGGTTGGGAGGTGATCTGCTGGAATACAGTCCTGTGGAGAGGGACCTGGGGGTCCTGGTGGATAACAAGTTAACCATGGCACAGCAATGTGCCCCTGTGGCCAAGAAGGCCAATGGGATCCTGGGGTATATCAGGAAGAGTGTGTCCAGCAGATCAAGGGAGGTTCTTCTCCCCCTCTACTCTGCCCTGGTGAGATCTCATCTTGAATACTATGTTCAGTTTTGGGCTCCCCAGTTTAAGAGGGACAGGGATCTGCTGGAGAGGGTCCAGTGGAGGGCTATGAGGGTGATGAGGAGACAGGAGGGCATGGCTTGTGAGGAGAGGCTGAGAGACTTGGGACTAAGTCTGGAGAAGAGAAGACTTAGAGGGGATTTGATAAATGTTTATAAGTATCTGAAGGCTGCCAGGAGTGGGGGGACAGGCTCTGCTCACTTGCCTCCTGTGATAGGACAAGGAGCAATGGGTGTAAATTGCAGCAAAAGAGGTTCTGCCTCAGCACAAGGGGGAACTTCTTTACTGGAAGGGTCCCAGAGCACTGGAACAGGCTCCCCAGAGAGATTGTGGAGTCTCCTTCTGTGGAGACTTTGAAGGCCTGTCTGGATGTGTTCCTCTGTGATCTGTGTTAGATAGGATTGTCCTGCTCTGACAGGGGGATTGGACTTGATGATCTCCTTGGATCTCTTCCAATCCCTAACATCCTATGATGTGTGGCAGTTCAGTCACTGATGGATGATGCTCCAGAAAGAATATGGTTTCATTGGTTTTGCCTTTTGAACTCCTCTAAGATTTGTGTTGTGGTTATGATTATGTCCAAGACAGATGATTAGCATTGCTGTGTTCAGTTCAGACCTCTGCACCACACATTTGATCCCCCACAGCACCAAAGCTTTATTCCCATTTTTCCACTGTCCTGCTACAGTGTCTGAAAGAGATGTAGGCCTAGCTTCAAATGCTTGGAAACATCTTCCACACTGAGAAGAGCTTGTGGAATAAAAGAAGTTATTAACTAGTAATAGGATGCCTTTGAAGTTGTCTGTATGTATGTGCAGGTGTTTATGCATAAGTATATATGTGCACATTCATTTTCCACCCTGTTTTTCTTGCAGTGTACACTTCAAGCCCTGAGGTTGTAGTTCAAAGCTCTACGGGGTCACAATGTTTGGGGATTTGTGCTTTAAGTATTTTGTTTCAGTCCTGTATTTTCAGAGGTTTTAATTGTAGCATATGTATTTATGCACACCATTGGATGTGTAGCATTATTCTGATTCCAGATTATTACTAGAAAACAAAAAAAACAGATTCTTTTTTGATCTGAATCACAGAATGTTGGAGGTTGGAAGGGACCTCAAAGCTCTTTTTCAGGTGGGCAACAAAAGTATAGAGTGCTTCTGGAAGCTTTGAGGTACATGTACAGTGGGGGGGTTGGTAGAATAAATAAGATTCTGTATCCTAAAAAATTCAAACCCACATATGCTCCAAATGAAGTGTCAGGAGGATCAAGTGCTGTGATCTGTTGATCCATTTCCATTGCATTAAATTGTAGAAATAACAAAATCCTCCTCAGAAATAGCTAATACAGACATAATTGTAGATTTTTGAGAAGGATAATAGCATGTTTCTGTAAAGTGGAAAACTACAGATTAAGTGTATGTTCCATTCTGAAGGGTTATTTCTAAGGTGAAATGTGATTATAACTGTATTTCTGGAATATGAGCTGACTTTTGGCTTTTGATATTTTGCTTGCTGAGATGTGGTAGGAATTGTTCTGCTTGATATATCTGGTATCTGCCCCAGAGTTAATATTGTGCCATTATACAGATGTAGTGTCTTTGAGTATAGTATGAGAAAAAAATGTCTGTTAGAACAGTTCCAGTGAGCAGTTTGTCCTCACAGTATGTGGATAGGGGGATGAAAAGTTTGATTAAATGCTTGCTGGACTGTGGTGCTGTGGCCTATTACAAGCCATAGGGACTTTTTTCTCTCTGTAGTATACCATATTAAAGAAGACAATCACCCACTGACTACCTATGTCACACAGCACAGTAAAAGGCAGAGTTCCCAATGTGTTATTTTTTGTAGATTCAGTTAAATAGTTGTTTGGTTTTGGTTTTGTCCAATGTCTTAGGAGAAGATAGCAGTAAAAGGATCTCCTGCAATATACAAGAATAAAGCAAGATTTGCTTTAATTTTGATCTTTCGAGACTCAAATCTGGATTACTGTTACAAGTGTAAAGTAGTCACCATATCCATTTATAAGAACTCTTTGCACTCCCCTCTTTTGTTGATCTTCTCTTAGCCTATACACATCAGAAAAGAAAAAAATCATAGAATAGAGTCAACCAGGTTGGAAGAGACCTCCAAGATCTTCCAGTCCAACCTAGCACTCAGCCCTATGCTACAATAATTATTTACTGTCATTGTATACCATGAGACTAGAAATAAAATAAATAACATTTTCTTACAAGGCCTCTTGGGAGCAATGATCACAGCTTTTAAGATGTGAGTTGGGATTCATCCCTCATCATTTTAGGACCTTGATCCAGTTGCTCATATCTAGCTGTCTATTGACATACAGGCATTTGGGTGTTACAAGTTCCAAGCTGATGTTTTAGAAAGGCACTGGAATTCCATACTTCCTGCAAGCCTCTTGCAGATGCCTTGAATTTCCTTGGATCACTGAGATGCTCATAGCTAACAATGTTTTGGCAGTTGAATCTTGCCCTGTCTGCCTACAGAGGTGTCTGAGCTAGCTATCTAGCTAATGGATATCTTTGTATAATTAATGAAGCTTAAGGCTTGTTTGTGTGACCTAATGTTTCTTCTGGGTAACATAAATATAGACTGTATTCTAAATTCTAGTTAGTAGTCTTTTAGTGGATTGTCATTGACTTAGAAAGAAATTTATCATGCTCACTGAAATGTAGCTGGATTTTGAGAAACTCCATCTTGCAAGCTTAAAAACCTGATCTCCTTCCAAACAGTCACAGACTCAAAGAGAGTTATTGAGGCTAAAATAGAGCTCTGAGATCATTGAGTCCAGTCTATGGCCTAACACCACCGTATTGACTAGACCATGTCACAAAGTGCTACATATAATCTCTCCTTAAACACCTCCAAGAGAGGTGGCCGAGAGAGCCAATGGCATCCTGGCTGGGATCAGGAACAGTGTGGCCAGCAGGACAAGGGAGGTTATTCTTCCCTTGTACTCAACACTGTTCAGGCCACACCTTGAGTACTGTGTCCAGTTCTGGGCTTATCAATTCAAGAGAGATGGTGAGGTACTGGAACATGTCCAGAGAAGGGCAACAAAGCTGGTGAAAGGCCTGGAACACAACCCTGTGAGGAGAGGCTGAGGGAGCTGGGGGTGTGCAGCCTGGAGAAGAGGAGGCTCAGGGCAGACCTCATTGCTGTCTACAACTACCTAAAGAGAGGCTGTAGCCAGGTGGGGATTGATCTCTTCTGCCAGGCAAGCAGCAACAGAACAAGGGGACCGTCTCAATTTGTGCCAGGGAAGGTTCAGGCTGGATGTTAGGAAGAAGTTGTTGGCAGAGAGAGTGATTGGCATTGGAATGGGCTGCTCAGGGAGGCAGTGGAGTCTCCATCCATTGAAGTGTTTAAGAAAAGACTGGATGAGGCACTTAGTGCTGTGGCCTGATTGATTGGACAGGGCTGGGTGATAGGTTGGCCTGGATGAGCTTGAAGATCTTGTCCAACCTGGTTGATTCTATGATATCTATATGTTAATATATATATGTGTATCTATATAGAGAGTGTATATATATATAAAATATATACATACACATATATATAATTATTCTTTTTCCATTGCCTTGAAATAAAGGAAATGGAAGATGGAAAGCCCTCAGTGACTGAAAAAAAAATCATAATGAGCCTCCATTACAGAATCTTTTTGACAGTTTCTCAGGTATGATGGCAACAGGAAGGAATATTGTTAGAGTAGGCTACAGTTCACTGAATTTTAGCTGCCAGATGATCCCTGAAGCCTGATATTATTTGGCTTGGACAGAAATATCTCTTCATTTATTGCAACTTAATTCACGAACCAGAAAAGAATGACAACCACAAATACTTCCCTGCTGGCCCTGTCTATAGCACCTCTCACAAATTCATCACAGGAGCTAATCTTTGCAAGGTAAATTTGGTAGAGTCTCAACTTCCAAAATTCTTTTTGCCATGAAAAGCTCCAGTGAAACTTAGAGTATTACCATTGTGATGTTGACTTCAGTTTTGTTACCTGAGAAAGAATAAAATGAAAATGTAATTATTACACCATTTCCTCACAAAAGGAAATATATTCAAATCTATTCCTAATGAAACTGAGTACTGTATGCATAAACAGAGAAGTTGCCCAAATGGGTTGCAGGAACTAATTTGATGGTGATATTCTGTATCTGATGGAGCAGACCCAGGTAGCAAATCATTATTTGTTGCCTAATGGGAAGACCCCACTGTGAAAATAAACAGCTGTCCACAATGAAGAAATTGTTTACAAGACACCATTACATGTCAGGCACTTTATTCCCTTCAGAAAGGAAAGGAAGCATGAAATACTGAGCAGCTGATTTTTTTTCTGGAGTGTTTGTTTCAAAGAAAAAGACCTGGATTTTTATTATTATTATTATTATTACCTCTTTTTCTGCAAAGCTTAGACAGCCAACTGTCTCCTGGGCTGCATCAAAAGCAGTGTGGCCAGCAGGGCAAGGGAGGGGATTCTGCCCCTTTGCTCTCCTGAGACCCCACCTGGAGCCCTGTGTGCAGTTCTGGAGCCCCCAACACAAGAAGGACATGGAACTGTTGGAGCAAGTCCAGAGGAGGCCACCAAGATGCTCAGAGGGCTGCAACAGCTCTGCTATGAGGACAGGCTACAAGAGTTGGGGCTCAGCCTGGAGAAGAGAAAGCTTTGAGGAGACCTTGGAGTGGCCTTCCAGTGTCTGAAGGGAGCCTACAAGAAGGCTGGGGAGAGACTATTGACAAGGTCTTGTAATGACAGGACAAGGGGGGTTGGGTTTAAATTGGCAACCTGTGCCAGTGTCTCACCACGTTCACTGTAAAGAACCCTTTCCTAACATCTAGTTTGAATCTTACCTCCTCCAGTTTAAACCCAGTACCTCTTGTCCTGTCATTACAAGACCTTGTCAATAGTACCTCCCCAGCCTTAGAATCATAGGAGTATACCAAATTACAGGTTTCTTTACACAGCCATTGTGCCTCTCAGTGAAGTATTTTGCCTTCTTGTAGGCTCCCTTCAGATGCTGGAATCATCCATGCTATGACAGTATCTGTAAGTTTACATTGTTCAACTATTCCTCTTTATCCTATCACAGCTAACTGGGTATTTCCTTCCCTTCAGTGTCTCTGTTGCACTTCCAAGGTTCGTTCTGGTCAGTAGGATTGAGTGGAATTACAGAATATTAGCTGCTGCAAGGGACCTCCAGAGATCATAGTCTAACCTCCCTGACAAGGCAGGATCCTCTAGGGTCCACACAGGATTGCATTCAAGTGGGTTTTGAAAGTTTTTAGAGGAGACTCCACAACCTCTCTGGGCAAGCTGTTCCAGTGCTCTGTCACTCTCAAATGTAAAAAAGTTTCTCCTCGAGGTGAAACCTTCTATGTCCCAGCTTGTAGCTGTTACTCCTTGTCTTACTGCTGCTGACCACCAAAAAGAGATTGGCCCCAACCACTTGGCACCCAGCCCTCAGATATTTATAGACATCAATCAGATCTCCTCTCAGTCTTCTCTTCTCCAAACTAAACAGCCCTGGGGTTCTCAGTCTCTCTTACTAGAGGAGATGCTCGAGTACCCCAGTCATCCTCGTAGCATCCATTGTAGCTTTCACAGAGGTATTTCCAACATGTGCAGCTTATGTCTGTTTCTGCAGAAGTTTGTTAGGGAAAAAAATCCTCCAGTTTACAGCACTGGAGCTGCTTTTGTTTATTTGGGGTTGTTGTTTTTAACGGAGTGCATTTGCCCACATAGCGAAAGCACATATTGGAGATCCACCACAATTACAAACTAATAGGCTTTCTTCTGTGAGCTCTGTGGGTTGTCAGACATGAGATTTGAGTGTAATCATTGTCTTAATGCAGACCTGCAGGTATTGTAGCATATTTGGGAATGTGGAGTGCATGTCTTTGTGACCCACCAAGAAAGGAACTCTGTAAATTCATGCATCCTATAAAGACCACCATAACTGTGCATAGGCAATAGCATTTCCCCCAGAATCTGAACTAAGGCATTTCCTTACTAATAGAATTCTAAAAGCATGAAGTCATGTGGAGCTTTTGGCCTCCTGCTAAGTCATTCTGGTGCTTGGTTACCATCACAGCTGGAAGCTATGCCTTATTTCATAGTCCTTTCTATATCCTCTGACCTGATTTTCGCTAACTTTACATGGTTCCAACAGCATTAAGAGCGTTTAGAGAAGACAACAATGATATTTTAAAGCCCTTTAATGGTCCTTTAAAATACCATAAAATGGTAACAGCATTACAAAATATGGCCAAGCAGCAGCTTCCCAAGTACCTGCAGGTGTGTAGACATTTATAAGCCAGCTGTAGGTTATATAGCTGAGACACTGAGAGGAAAGTAGTTAGTGCAGTGAGGAGTGCAAGTTTCACTTGAGAAAAAGTGTGTGTTTTTGTGTAATTCATCCTTACTGATCACTTATGGTGCTAACAGTGTCCAGGAAAGTTGTTGATGGCTTCTGGCATGTTCTAAGTCAGGTATGTGTTTATATAAGCTGTTGAACTGAGTTGCACATGTTGGGATTTTTCAGGATGAGGTATGAGTTCCTTTAGAAAGCTTCCTTGGAAGTCATCCTTGTTATAATGATAGTGCTTAGAATCATAGAATCAACCAGATTGGAAGAGACCTCCAAGATCATCCAGTCCAACCTAGCGCCCAGTCCAACCTAGCACCCAGCCCTATCCAGTCATCTAGACCATGGCACTAAGTGCCCTGTCAAGGCTTTTCTTGGACACCTCCAGGGACAGTGACTCCACCACCTCCCTGGGCAGCCCATTCCAATGCCAATCACTCTCTCTGCCAACAACTTCCTCCTAACATCCAGCCTAGACCTGCCCTGCCACAACTTGAGACCGTGTCCCCTTGTTCTGTTGCTGGTTGCCTGGCAGAAGAGACCAACCCCCACCTGGCTACAGCCTCCCTTCAGGTAGTTGTAGACAGCAATGAGGTCACCCTTGAGCCTCCTTTTCTCCAGGCTGCATGCCCCCAGTTCCCTCAGCCTCTCCTCACAGGGCTGTGCTCCAGACCCCTCACCACCTTCATTGTCCTTCTCTGGACACCTTCCAGTATCTCAACATCTCTCCTGAATTGAGAACACAGTACTCAAGTACTTGGATTCAAAATCAGTAGTTTAGGGTAATGAAACTAAAATATTTGTATTTGGTTTGTGCCTCATTTTATTTAGGGGTTAAGAGAGTGCTTGCCCTAGCACAGAATGAATCTGTGGCCTGACAAACTAAGTGTAGATATAGAATATATTCCTTACCATACAGAGCCTACTATAACTGAAATGTAAGTTGAAATAATGTTCTGAGCAGCATTCTGTTTTCAAAAACCATTTTTTTGGGTTATTTTAAAACATATGAAGTATTTGTAAGTTCACATAAATGCTATTTTTATTCCTAGATAATGCACCTCAAGTAGCAACTACTGCACCAGGATCTGGTAACCGTAGAAACAGCTCTACCGGCCCAACACCTGACTGCTCTCCTCCATCACCAGACACTGCACTTAAAAACATAGTGAAAGTTATACGTCCTCAGGTAGGTGATCACCTCTTATTAGTTGCATTTTTCATCTTAAAAGCAGGCTGTAGCACATGTATCCTGGGAGGTTGTTGTCTCTATACACATATGAACAGGTCAAAGGCAGATACACTGAACATAAAGTATTTTTTTTTTCTACTTAAGAAGCAGTCTTGAGAGCTGGAGAAGGTAAAATGTGTTAGGAATGAGCTCCACATGTAGAGAGTTGCCAATACATTTTCTCAGAGCACTAGTGATGAATGAAGTCTTCATATAATTGCGTTCTGGGTTAACAGTTTGCTCTCCCGACTCCCCCTCCCCCTACACACATGGGAAGAAAAGTAACAACAAACTCCCTCCCCAATCACTCTGGGTTGAGATCAAGAGTTTTACTGGAGAAGAATCCAATGCACAGTTACTTCAGCCTGTTTCATAGAATCATAGAATCAACCTCTTGGAAGAGACCTCCAAGATCATCCAGTCCAACCTATCACCCAGCCCTCTCCAGTCAACTTGACCATGGCAGTAAGTGCCTCATCCAGGTTGACCTCATTCTCTTGAGCACCAGAAAAGCACAGCAAAATGCAGAAGCAGCAACAAAAGCCAGTGATAAAAATGGTTCCCCCACACAACCATAGAGCAGCAGGCCAACACTCCCAAAAAACCAGAAACCAGAAGCAGTAGCCAGTTGCAATGTGAACTTCAAGCCCCATGCTACTTTGCTCCAGGCAGCACTTGCATTTTGAAGCTGGTGTGATGACAGCATGGAGTTGAATATCATCAACAGATTCAGGTCAACCCACCACAAATACTTAGAATTTTTATCTTCAAATAGTTTTCATCCAAGTTTATGTTCTGATTACATCAGTACTAACTCCCTGTCACTCTGTCAGATTTTCTTTCTTCTTTCTGTATCTCCATTTGCGCAGCCCCATCATATTTCATGCCTTGGTTAGTTTGCTTTCTCAACTTTCATCCTTCCTAACTACATATATTTCAAATAACACTTGGTAAACAAGACAGTGTGTGGAAAAACTTGAATTCCTTTTGTGATTCATTAACATCTTTTGAAATATAAGCTTTAAAATAATTAAATCTTAGAGGTAGTCCACGTAAAGGAGTTTATTTTAGAATCACAGGATCATAGGGTAACACAGGTTAGAAGAAACTGAAGGAGATTTTCTACTTGCTTCCTTAAAGAGTCATGACATCAGGTTTGCCAGAGCTAGCTGTGCCAACTACACACTGAACTAACTAAATGTAAAACTTTTTTTATGTGAACCAAGAAAACCCTCTTTGCTCCTCTCCTACCACTTACTGAGTTCAAATGCAGCTATCTGTTCTTTGATACTGAGCTGAGCTCTGCAGCTGAGCTTCTTTGATCCCAGTGAATGCAAGCTTTGTATCGTCAGTATGTGCCTGACATCTCTTGTACTTGAGCAGTAAGCTGGTAGTGATCTGATATTTTGGTAAGAATTGTATGGAACAGGTTGGTTTTGGTGCCACACAAGTGGGCATATTACTGTGATGGAGGTAGATCTGCTTGTCAGGACTCACGGGAGTGCACAGATAAGAAGATCTTGCAGGGTTAAAGATAAGAAGCTGCTGCTACTTCCATTCCTCTCCGGCAGCCATTGGTTTCTATGGCTGACAGTGTTAATGTGCAACAGTTCTAATGACTGACTGCTGCAGAACATCTCTCTTTGACACTACAGGAGGTCAGATTCTATGTTCTGGTTTAAATCTAGATTTCAGGGGGTCTAAAATAACAGGCCATCCCTCTTTGATGCTACAGGAGGCTGGATTGCACATTCTGGTTTAAATCTAGATTTCAGGGGGTCTAAAATAACAGCTTCTTCTCCTTTTCTATTTTTATGGTTGTTTCACATTATGCTTGTTCCTGTAGTCTCTCTGTCCCTCCCACCGTACATCAGTGTAGTGCTGAAATGCCTCCTTCCCTCTAAGCTGTTTTTTATAGTAGGTGGCAAGCAAACAGCAAGGTATTGGATTATTGTTGGAACAAGCTGTTGTGTGACAGCTTATTGAAAATAGCATTTAAAAAGCTGTTTCCATCATCATATTGCCAACAGATGGACCCAGAACACCGAATGGTGATGTTCTCCTGCTAGTTAACTGGGAATGGATTCAGCACATTCTAGGGAGCTATTTTCAAATGTAAATCATACCATTTACTGACTCCCAGTGTTCTCATTGTTCTGCAGAACAAAAGCTAGCTGTGTGATATATGTGGTCAGAACTTCACCACGTTTGCTCAAGTGTCTCTCCTGTGGCCCTACATGTGGCATACTTCCTGTACAGAATACACCAGCAGAAAGGCACATGTAGGCTACTGCTTAATACATGTTGTAAATCTGTGTGCTAATACAGAACCTGTTGGATATGCCATAGCATTCAGATTCCTTTATGCTTGTTTTTGTCTCCAAGTTTTATGCTCATTCCTTCAGTATTCCTCCTGAAACATCACTGGTTTTGTTGCTCACTTAATCACTTCCCCTCAAGATTTCAACCCAAGAATTTGGGAGTCGTAGATATTTGCAATGGGATGTTTGCAAACCATTAATGCTAATTCTGCCTGCATATTTAATTCCTTTATTCTGTGCCTGCTGCATTCAATTACATGGCAGACTCTTTGAAGGGTAACACAATGGGATTCTATTCTTGACTGACCTCTCCCCACTCATGTAAAACTAATGAATAGTGTTACACAATGCATGCAAAATAATTAATTTTCTGATGTCTGCCAGGGCCTCTTCACACTTTTATAGCAAAACAAACAGATCCTAACTGGATCTGAATTAGGGATCACAGAAATTTCCAAAACAGCTGTTACTCCTTTCCTCTTTTCATATGTCTTGTGCACTAAGCATGAGAAGGAGCCAGTGGAAGCCCTTCAGCAGCTGGTTTTGCACTAAGCAGGCTTTGGTAGCTTGGATGAAGCTGTCAGGGAATTCTGGCCTTTCAACTCATTAATTTATAGGCTTACTTACAAGAGTTTACCTGCAGTGAGGAGAAGTGCTTTGTTTCTGTGTAAGCGGCAGTAGAGGAGAGCAAAGATTCCCTCTTATGACCAGTCTGATGAGGGCAGGGAATGAAAGAAGAGAAACTTGGTGAGCTGAGTTTCAAGGCAGAACTGAGGCTTACTCACCTGACACGGTTTGAAAGTGTCAGTATGAATCTTAGGGTGAAAGTTTCAATGTTGGGAAGTGTGAGACAAGAATAATTTCATACACAGAGGGTGACTCTTTCAGGGGTCTGCATCATGGACCATTAAGGGATCCCTCAGAGTGCACTTAAAGCTTATTTGTCTTGTTCTTTCTACATGTCTCTTAACCTGGCCCTAATTAATCACTTTCATACACTGCAAACACATCATCACAAGACCTGAATGGCAATTTCTGGTTTTCCTCCAAATTTTCACTCACTCTTCTGGAAAAATTATCCTTTTTTTCAGTTAATTATGAACAGTTTTGAGGTGAGAAACCTCCAGTTTGTTTTGATCCTATCACTTTTCCTTTAAGAGAAGCCATTACTCTAAAATCAAAGTAAAACCCTCTTTGACTATGTCTCAACTGTTCAAATTCACAGACTCACAGATGGCATAGGGTTGGAAGGGACCCTCAAAAATCATTTTGTCCAGTTGCTGTGGTTAGCAGTTACACCTCCAACTAGATTACACTGCCTATGGCCACATAAGTCTGACCTTGAATGTCTCCAGGGACAGGACCTCAACTGCTTCTCTGGTCAACCTGTTTCAGTATTTTACCACTCTCACTGTAAAGAATTTCCTCCTTATGTCCAGCCCAAATCTACCCTGCCCCAGTTTAAAACCATTGCCTCTCATCCTGTTGCTATGAGCCTTTCTAAACAGTCATTTTCCAGCCTTCCTCTAGGTCTGCTTCAGATGTGATCTAGCTATAAGGTCTTCCTTCTCTTCTCCAGGCTGAACAGCACAAATTCTCTCAGTTTGTTGAAAAGTTACATCCATGCAGCTTCAGCCTTTGAATCACTTTTTTTATCTAGATAGTCCAGACAATTCTCAATAAGTTTAACTCACTGGTTGTTAATTCATGAGGGCTTTGAAAAAGTGATTCAGTTTCAAATTAAAGATACATGTCCCTGTGAAGTATGCTACCAGCACATGGGTGGGAAAAAAAGATGGTAGGAGACCAAGTAGGTTAATGAGTGTAACTGAAGTCCTCTGGAATTCACAGGATCACAGGATGTTAGGGGTTGGAAGGGACCCAAGGAGATCGAGTCCAACCCCCCTGCCAGAGCAGGACAATCCTATCTAACACAGATCACAGAGGAACACATCCAGACAGGCCTTCAAAATCTCCAGAGAGGGAGACCCCACAACCATTCTGGGAAGCCTGTTCCAGTGCTCTGGGACCCTTCCAGTAAAGAAGTTCCCCCTTGTGTTGAGGCAGAACCTCTTTTGCTGCAATTTACACTCATTGCTCCTTGTCCTATCCCAGGGAGCAGTGAGCAGAGCCTGTCCCTGGGCTCCTGGCAGCCTTCAGATACTTACAAACATTTATCAAATCCCTTCTCAGTCTTCTCCAGACTAAGCAGCCCCATGTCCCTCAGCCTCTCCTCATCAGGTAGTGCTCCAGTTCTCTAATCCTTCTTGTAGCCCTCCACTGGACCCCCTCCAGCAGATCTCTGTCCCTCTTAAACTAGGGAGCTCAAAACTGATTGCAGTACTCAAGATGAGGTCTCACCAGGGCAGAATTTTAGATACTCTTTCAAGTGTTACCTTACTGTGATGGTTTGGGTGTTTCCCCCTCCCCCACACTTTGGAAATCACCCAGACTAGACTCAGCTGGCTCTGGAAATTGAATGAAGCTTATATCTACAGCTTAGCACAATCTACAAGCAGATATTTACAGTATATACAGTTATATACAGAAGTATACAAGGTAAAAGGTAATACAGAAACACAACAGCCCTCCCAGAAACCTGAGTCCCCAGGAAGGGCTCCAAACCACCCTTGCACCTTCTCCCACTCCTTTACCTTACCCCAGATGTTGCTTTGTGCCACAAGGAAGAATGGAGGGTCGGCCAGGGGGGTTAGGAAGCAAAGTGGATGAATCAGAGAGACAGAGGGTGAGGTTAGAGAGAAATGCAGCTCAAAGCCCAGGCTGTGCCCAAACTGCCTTATCTATATTTATACTCTTGTTCTTATTCATCTCAGCAAGCCTATGAGTGAAGTAGACATCAACCTTTTCACAGCCTGTAATCTAGTTCTTCTCACCTAAACATTCTAGCTAGCATCAAACTGGCACACTTAGTTTAATATATGTAGCAGAATAGAGCTTACCTTCTCAGGTGGGAATGTCACAAAGTGAGAGTAACATTGAGCTTGTTCTACTACAATTCCTTTATCTCTCAGTCAGGAAGAAGCTTGAATAAATTCGGACTGCATGTGGCACTTCTTGCATTAGCCACTCAATGAGACTCTCTTCGTTTCTTTGTTCAGCTCTGTTTGAACAAATAAACTGCATAGATTGAGACCATCTCTTGTCAGTGCTGTTCACCTGTGGGTCATTGGCTAATTCATGCAGAATTGAGTTCTGGCTTCTCACCTTTTCAATTTCTTATTAAATGTAATTCAACATTTGCATATTCTCTTCTGGTCTTTCTTAGATATATTTCAAATGGCTTGCTGTAGGTACAGCTTTTGATGTCTGAATGTGGATTATGTAGAAGTGACTTGGATTTTATCTATTATGAATTAGTTATTTTCCCTGTTTTATGTGGATAACCCAGCTACCTGAAAGTGTTGTTTCAGTGTTATAAAGAGGGCTTCTGGTAGAAAGATAAAGGAGTAAAGAATGTCATTGTTTCTGAAAGAATAAAATTTCATCAGCTCTGGTTTTATTGCTAGGATCTTTACTAACCTATTCATTATACTATGAGGATTTCTCTTGGGAGGTTGCTCTGCTTTACATTAGTCATCATTTTTTTTTTTCCATTTCTCTTTTTCAACCTTTTCAAACACATTTACAATTCTATCTGAGATTCATCATTCCTCTGGCTAAGACATCTAGCAATATAATAGAAGATAGTAGTTTAAACATTAGAGGACAAAAGAAATTGACTCATTTTTCTGTAAGCAGAAATAGAATCCTTGCAAGGGGACATCTGTAGCCTGTGATAGACCTCTCCCACTTGTTTGGGCTACTAAGTGTGTCTTGCTTAGAACCATAGAATCAGTCAGAGTTGGAAGGTCATCTAGTTTCAAACCCCCTGGCATGGGCAGGAACACCCTACCTTAGATCAGGCTGGCCACAGCCTCATCCAGCCTGGCCTTAAATACCTCCAGTGACGAGGCCTCAACCACCTCCCTGGGCAACCCATTCCAGGCTCTCACCACTCTCAAGCTGAACAACTTCCTCCTCACATCCAGTCTGAATCTTCCCACCTTCAGCTTTGCTCCATTCCCCCTAGTCCTGTCACTCCCTGACATCCTAAAAAGTCCCTCCCCTGCTTTTTTATAGGCTCCATTCAGATACTGGAAGGCTACAATAAGGTCATCTGGGAGCCTCCTCTTCTCCAGACTGAACAGCTTAGTGTACAACCATTTTGACAAAGCACAGTGAGCCTGGTATATAGCTGTAGTTCGTCTAGGCATAGGCTAAGGCAAGGACCATGATATTGTACCTCCAGTAGCAGCTTGGACAAGAATTAACAGACCAGCCACAGAAGATAGTTGCTTCACAGCCTCTCGAGTTGACCTAAAAAGCAACAGCAGTGTACTTCCAAGAAAGTAATATCTCACCTTTTCTGCAGTGAGATGGAGGACTTTGAACAAAATCAAACAAACAAAATCACATTTAGAAGCAGCTCTGGAAAATCACAGTTCCAGAAAATAAACTTTCAAACTAATTGTTCCGTGAGCAGGATTTTCAAGTGGAAAAGGAAATAACCTTAGTTCCTTCCTTATGCCAACACCCTACTGCAGTGCCCTTAGTTCTTCCCAAATGAAATGTATCCCTTGACCCACTTATCTTGAGTGGGCAAACTCAGTAAAATCTCCACTGCAAGCTTTTCATAGAATCAACCAGGTTGGAAGAGACCTCCAAGATCATCCAGGCCAACCTAGCGCCCAGCCCTGGCCAATCAACTAGACCATGGCACTAAGTGCTTCATGCAGGCTTTTCTTCAACACCTCCAGGGATGGTGACTCCTCCACCTTCCTGGGCAGCCCATTCCAATGCCAATCACTCTTTCTGGGAAGAATGTCCTCCTAACATCCAGCCTAGACCTCCCCTGGTACAACTTGAGGCTGTGTCCCCTTGTTCTATTGCTGCTTGCCTGGCAGAAGAGACTAACCCCCACCTGGCTACAACCTCCCTTCAGGTAGTTGTAGACAGCAATGAGCTCTGCCCTGAGCCTCCTCTTCTCCAGGCTAAACACGCCAGCTCCCTCAGCCTCTCCTCACAGGGCTGTGCTCCAGGTCTTTCAGCAGCTTTGTCATGCTTCTCTGGACATGTCTCAGCACCTCAACATCTCTCTTGAATTGAACTGGACACAGTACTCAAGGTGTGGCCTGACCAGTGTTGAGTACAGGGGCAGAATAACTTCCCTTGTCCTACTGGCCACACTGTTCCTGATCCAGGCCAGGATGCCATTGGCTCTCTTGCCCACCTGGGCATACTGCTGGCTCATCTTCAGCTACTCTCTATCAGTACCCCCAGCTCCTTTTCTGCCTGGCTGCTCCTAGCCATTCTGTCTCCAGCCTGTAGCACTGCTTGGGGTTGTTGTGGCTAAAGTGTAGAGCCCTGCATTTGGCCTTGTTAAATCTCATCCCAATCTTTTGCCCTGGTGCACAACTATATGAAAACTCTCACACACACAATATCTGCATGAAAACTCTCTCACACACAATATCTGCTTTGTTACATTTTATCATAGAATAAGGGCTGGAGAAAAACAGTTATGCAATAAATTCTCAGTGCTCTCTTTCTGAATGAGATCTCAGGACAGGTGTGGTGTAAAGACCTCCTTTCTCCTATGAACTGATTTCTGTGCACAGCCCAAGTTACAACATGCTTAGCCAGGCAGGGAATAACCAGGAAAACCACCGTGGAGAAATACAGTGTGGGCACATAATGCTTCCTGAGCAGGTGCACACTTCTTTTTCTGAGATGCTGGATTTTGTGCAACCATTTGCAGTGTCCATGCTTAGCACAAGAGGGAAATAAGATATACAGAAAGAATTTACTGGGAGTTATGGTTTTGTAGAGGATCCAACCCATCATCTCTCTGGTAAAAGCAACCCCTGTGTATATGATTTGGCAAAGTTCTGCAAGGAGCTGAGCAGTTGAAAGTTGCTGAGCATTCAGACTGGATGTGAGGAGGAAGTTCTTCACCATGAGAGTGATGAGAGCCTGGAATGGGTTGCCCAGGAAGGTAGTTGAGGCCACATCCCTGATGGTGCTTATGGCCAGGCTGGATGAGGCTGTAGCCAGCCTGATCTAGGATAGGGTGTTCCTGCCCATGCCAGGCGGGTTGAAAATAGATGATTATTGTGGTCTCTTCCAACTCTGACTGATGCTATGATTCCAAATCTCACTAAAATAAAGATGTGTTCTGTGGTCCTCAGGTGGGCAGGTTTAGCCCTCATTATTTATGTGCCTGCTCTGAAGATTTCTCCTGCCTTATGCAGTGTTTCTAAGGCTGCATATATCCATCAGGGCTGCAAGCACGTTAAGGTAGTTGACATCAGTCGGTGACCTTGGGTCTAGGTGGTGGAGGTATAGTTCAGAATATTCTCTATTTGTGATTGTGAACTGTTAAAGTGTCTGTGCAAATCTACTGCACACAGTTTGATATATATCATTCTAATGATGTTGAAATGAATAAACAAAGGGCAAACAGATAAATAGTAGCCCTTAGAACGAAAGAAAACACAGAAGTAGAAGATATACTGTGGTTAGCAGTTCAGCTATTGTCATGCCTTGAGTGCTGTGTCCAGTTCCAGGCTCCTCAGTTCAAGAGAGATGTTGAGATACTGGAACATGTCCAGAGAAGGGCAACGAAGCTGGTGAGAGGCCTGGAGCACAGCCCTGTGAGGAGAGGCTGAGGGAGCTGGGGGTGTGCAGCCTGGAGAAGAGGAGGCTCGGGGCAGAGCTCATTGCTGTCTACAACTACCTGAAGGGAGGTTGTAGCCAGGTGGGGATTGGTCTCTTCTGCCAGACATCCAGCAACAGAACAAGGGGACACAGTCTCAAGTTGTGCCAGGGCAGGTCTAGGCTGGATGTTAGGAGGAAGTTGTTGCCAGAGAGAGTGATTGGCATTGGAATGGGCTGCCCAGGGAGGTGGTGGAGTCACCGTCCCTGGAGGTGCTCAAGAAAAGCCTGGGCAGGGCACTTAGTGCCATGGTCTAGTTGACTGGATGGGACTGGGTGGTAAGATGGCCTGGATGATCTTGGAGGTCTCTTCCAACCTGGTAGATTCTATGATTCTATGCACGACTGAAAATAGGATAAATATTACCAAAATCTGTTATACTGAAATACTGAGTAGCAAGTATGGCAAGATTGAAAAGAACCCTATGGCTGGAAGTGTCTTTTGAGACTGACTTCCCCCCCCTCCTTTATTATCACAGACCTTTATTATCACAGAATTAATGTGTAGAAGATAAGTAACAGCTCCAGAGGAGGATATTTTAATAACATTCCCTTAGAGATAATGGATACTCTATGACTACTTAATAACAACATTAACCAAAATATTATTAAAGAGATGCATTGCAAAAGATCTTCTTTGAGAAGTAACTCTAAAACTCAGGTCTATTTTGATTATTTTAATTAGAGCTGAGGTAATACAAACACATAAACAGATCTACTCAGTACACAGCACTAAGGAAAACAGCAAAAAACTATCTGCAAATGCATTTAATTGCAAGTTGAGCAGGATACTAAAAACCAAGCATAAATTGGAGTGGAATAACACTCTTTATAGTCAGGAGAATTACTATTTTTAGAATATCACTTGTGCAGGTGTACATTGTCTGTGTTTAACTTACCTGGAGAGATGCTCCAGTGATGTTTCCTAAGTCAATAAAAATACAAATAGATTCATAGGTTAATAGACTGGTTTGAGTAGGAAGGGATCTTAAAGACCATCTAATACCAGCCTCCCTGCCAACAGGCCAAGTTGCTGAAGGCCTCATCCAGTGTGGCCTTGAACATCTTCAGGGAGGATGCATCCACGACCTCCCTGGGCAACCTGTATCAGAAATGGTGTGGCCAGTAGGACGAGGGAGGTTATTCTGCCCCTGTACTCAACACTGGTCAGGCCACACCTTGAGTACTGTGTCCAGTTCTGGGCTCCTCAATTCAAGAGAGATGTTGAGGTGCTGGAACGTGTCCAGAGAAGGGCAGCAAGGCTGGTGAGAGGCCTGGAACACAGCCCTGTGAGGAGAGGCTGAGGGAGCTGGGGCTTTGCAGCCTGGAGAAGAGGAGGCTCAGGGCAGACCTCGTTGCTGTCTACAACTACCTGAAGGGAGGCTGTAGCCAGGTGGGGGTTGGTCTCTTCTGCCAGGCAACCAGCAACAGAACAAGGGGACACAGTCTCAAGTTGTACCAGGGGAGGTCTAGGCTGGATGTTAGGAGGAAGTTCTTCCCAGAGAGAGTGATTGGCATTGGAATGGGCTGCCCAGGGAGGTGNATCATCTCTGTGGCCTCCTCTGCACCTGCTCCAACAATTCAATGTTCTCCTTATTCCTCTGGACACATAAGAATAGAATATTTTGTACATTTGAACTTGTAACGAACCATATTGTCAAAATATGCCAGTGTCTCACCACCCTCACTGGAAAGAACACTTTCCTCATGTCTGGTTTGAATCTCCCCTCTGCCAGTTTAAACTCAATACCCCTTGTCCTGTCATTCCCAGACCTCGCAAATAGTTCCTCCCCAGCCTTCTTGTAGGCTCCCTTCAGACACTGGAAGGCTACTCCAAGGTCTCCTTGAAGCCTTCACTTCTCCAGGCTGCAGAGCCCCAACTCTTGTAGCCTGTCCTCATAGCAGAGTTGCTGCAGCCCTCTGAGCATCTTGGTGGCCTCCTCTGCACCTGCTCCAGCAGTTCAATGTCCTCCTTATTCTTCTGGACACATAAGAATAGAATATTTTGTACATGTGAATTTGTAACAGACCCTATTGTCAAAATACTAAGCAGAATAAAGACAGTTGAGATACTGAAATGTACACTGGGAAAATATAAGTGGCTGTGCTCTGGAAGGCTGTCATCTATATCGTTGAACTGTTAAAACAGTCCTAGGTTTCAAGTCATAGAATCAGAGAATCAACCAGGTTGGAAGAGACCTCCAAGATCATCCAGTCCAATCTATCACACAACCCTGTACTATTCTTTCTGTCCAGAAGTATCCACTGTTTGGCCTGATTTGGAATTTCAGTGAGTATTCCTAGTAGGTGATTCTGCTGTAAAGATCCTGCTCTGAAGGTTAATGAAGTTTAGTATTAGGGATAGGAACCAATCCATGCCAAGCACCCTGCTCTGGTATATATAATGCTTGGAAGCAGTAGAGCTGCTTTAGTCTGGAAGATTAAAACATTGCCCATAGTGCTTTGATGGATATCTCACCCCATTAATATCTTTTTCTTTTGTTTCTGTGTAGTACTGGCTGGTTTTGAGCATCTTAGTTATTGAGTGATCCTTTACCATCATCTGAAAGTGCACCACGTTGGAGCTTAGGGTGTGCTGAAGAAAATAGCCTTGCATCTGTTTTCCAGCTGTTTCAGTGGAAATGGTGGGGTTTTATCTTTGAAAGTTAACAAAGTGTTCATAGCTGTGGAATAAGACATTCCTCTTATTTATCAAATGTATCTTTCCCAGTTTGGAGCTCACTTCAAGCAATGTTTTTTCTGGGATAGGAAAAATGGTATGCCTTCAAAATCTGGTCACATCTGTCACAGAGAGAAACCACTACAAAGGTGGGTTTTAGCACTTAGGACTGCTCTGCCTTAGTACCCACAGCAATTAAAAATGAAAGCAGAAGCCAAGGAATATAGAAACATGGAGAAGATCTGTTTTTCCCCTTATTTACCTTCAGCCTGATATGTCACCTAAGGTGAAAATTGGAAGGGTGCAACAACCTCCTCAAGCTTTAATGGCACATTCCAGCAGAGAACACTTAAGGGGGAGGTAGTATAGCATTCATCAAGGAGAACAGAAGCACAGGAGCAGAAAGCACAATGGATATAGGAGTCTCATTGCTTGACTTCCTAACCACAGGCTATGGAAAAGAGCTGTGTGCCTGAGCCATCTTTGAGTTACCGCTAAGAGTGAAATGATCAAAGTATGCTGATGGGCCATGAGATTACTGTAAAGGAGTATGCACTTCCTACTTGTGCAGAATGCAGGAGTTGTCTTTCTCTAAATTAAAAATCAGTCAGACAGAAATTCCTAGGACTTTGGCACCATGATGCTATTAAATATTAATTTGCTTCTAAAACGTGTTATGCTTTTACTAACGCAAAGGATCTACAATTAAAACCAGTTATGTTATTTTTCTCTTCCTCCCTTGTCTTTCCCCCACCTTCCTCCCTCGTCTTTCCCCCACCTTCCTCCCTCGTCTTTCCCCCACCTTCCTCCCTCGTCTTTCCCCCACCTTCCTCCCTCGTCTTTCCCCCACCTTCCTCNCTTTCCCCCACCTTTACCCCCTCTGTCTTGTAAACTTCCTGTCATGGCTGCTTGGAATATAACTGTTGCCAGCCACTGTGTAGTTTCTGCCTTGTGCTCTTAAGATGTTGAGAAGTAAAAACAAGAAGGGGGTGCTGAAACTGCCTATATGTTATTTTTAATTGTATTCATAATTTAAGATAGAGTTCTACAAAATGAGAAAAGAGGAGATTATATCACCTTGTTAAAAAGATAATGTGTCCTCAGCTTGTTTAACATGGTGTTTTGAGACTTGACAGGATAATTGATGCAGGAGTAATAGTTCAGTGTAGTCTTTCACTTCTAGGTGACATAGATGAATCAAACCCAGTTGCATTGTAATCTCCAGCTTTTGCAATTTCAAGGCTACTTGATCATCATAGTTCAGATCCTATAAATCAAATAAGTCTTGGCAGCACCATTGACAGATGAGAATACATCAGGCCTGCTGATTTCTGCCAATGAAAACAGAGGTACTGAGGACAGAAGTGAAGAAGGCAGTGCTCTCCCAGGCTCTGTGTTACCCAAATATTATGGGTGTTGTGGGGTTTTGTGTAAGTCACTGTGAGCAAAGGAGACAAAGATAGAAACAGAGATGGTATATCGGAATGTTGAAGCAGAGGACAGACTATGATATCATAAAAGTGGTGTGGAAGTTGTCTTTGAAAGGGAGGATTGAGGTTACAATTTGGTGTCCTCAAAACTGAAGGGCAATGGGAGGGGATGTAACGACTGATAAAGGCAATTGTGGGAGATAGGAACATTAGAGAGTTCACTTGAGAGACATGGATGGCAAAAGAGAAGCAAGTTTCTGGAGACCAAGGAGAGCTGGAATCAGTTAGGATGCTCAGAAGAGTGTTTTAGAGTAAGTAGTTTGGGAGGGAATATAGAAATGGATAGGAGAAAACTGAGGAAGAGAAAGGGAGGAAAGGGAAAATGTTTGTAGAAATAGCATAGGATCCTAAGAAAAAAAATGGAAACTGGAGAAAGGAAAGTTTCTGAAATAGGAGTGATTTATTCAGACAATCAGAAGGGAATTGTCTGGGCAGGTATGAAAATAAGGGGTTTATGTGGCCACATGGCTGCACTCATAGTGTTATACATGTAAAATGAGCCTGGTGAGTAGGGCTGCAGGCTCCCACTTTCTTTGGTGAGTCTGTGTTTCGTGTTCTATCTAGAATTTGAGAGTGGGTGTTCAGTTTTGAATTCTATCATATGTTTTCTGCACTGAAACCATTTTTTACATTCTGTAGGGCAGCTGAAGTTGGGCAGGATTTGCCAAATGCAGAATTTCCTCAGGTTCTGAGTGATTTTGTGGACCACAGATATGCCTTTTGAGAGAGCCCTACACCCTGGTTCAGTATCTGTAAAATGGGGCTAACAGCTCTGCTATAGTGCATAAGATTGTTGCTGAGAGTTAATTCTTTGAAGACTGCGATGGTATTCAGATCCCAAAGATTATAAGAAGAGGAGTCACAAGCTGGTATTGCATAGTATGTCTCAGCTGCAGAACTGTTTAGGTGTTAAATTGAGAAAGGAATTTTGCACTACACTTTCTGCTAAATGTGAAAAGTATTGGAATGATCCCTTCAATGCTCATAGTGTCACATGCAAGTCATGGTAGCATTGCAGAATTTGTATGTAACTTCTGTTCATGTGAGCATTAAGTAAGCCTTTATTTGTCTTTCTATTAAAAAGGGAATTCAGTAGGTGCCATAGAATCAACCAGGTTGGAAGAGGCCTCCAAGATTATCCAGTCCAACCTAGCACCCAGCCCTGTCCAATCAACCAGACCATGGCACTAGGTGCCCTATCCAGTCTTTTCCTGAACACCTCCAGGCACTGCGACTCCACCACCTCCCTGGGCAGCCCATTCCAATGCCAATCACTCTCTCTGCCAACAACTTCCTCCTAACATCCAGCCTAGACCTCCCCTGGCACAACTTGAGACTGTGTCCCCTTGTTCTGTTGCTGGTTGCCTGGCAGAAGAGACCAACCCCACCTGGCTACAGCCTCCCTTCAGGTAGTTGTAGACAGCAATGAGGTCTGCCCTGAGCCTCCTCTTCTCCAGGTTGCACACCCCCAGCTCCCTCAGCCTCTCCTCACAGGGCTGTGCTCCAGACCCCTCACCAGCTTTTTCACCCTTCTCTGGACATGTTCCAGTACCCCAACATCTCTCTTGAACTGAGGAGCCCTCTGGAATCTTGATTGTATTGACTAGATCTCAGCTGAGTGTAATGGGATACCTGGCATAGATACAGGTAGCTATGCTCTAAGTTTGGTTATCTAATTCTGCAACTGGATTGAATCCTCATTGTACAAAAAGAAAAAAAAATCATTTTTTCTACAGTGTTAGAAAAGACACAGGCAGAGGGATGCAGTCGACACAAACTAGTTTACTGCATCTCCCCCAGCATATATTAATGAACAATTAACATACTGTAACAGCATGACATTTTACAGAACCCAGCAAAGGTGCAAAAGGCTCCCCAAGTTAGCTGCAAAAGCTGAGATGCTGGTTTGCTATATAATTTATGTAGAAACATTATTGGCACATTCTGACAGATGGACCTTGTTAACTCCAAAGAATATAGCAGAAGTGTTATGCTGTAGAGGGCTAGAGGCTGTGTGAGATTCTGTACCGAATCCTTAGATTGGAAGGATACATTGAAGTGAGATCTGCTTCTCTGAATTAATAACAATAATGTCAAAGTCCAAAATAATACAGTAGGTATTTCATATCACCCAGGTCAGCAGATGGCTGAATGTTATCAGGAACAAACAGAAAATATGTTTCTGGCTTCCATAGTCATCTCTGCAAATTGCTTCAGGCTTATGACAGTAACATGTGTCTCCAGAGCAAGTCCTAGCTACTTATTGATGGACACATTTTTAGGACATGTGAACATTTCTAAACTAATCTGACCTGTAAAAGAGGCTTCCAAACAGCCTGGGGGTTTTCTGGTTTGTTTCCTCCCTTCCTCACCTCCCCTGTCCCTACAAGTGTTTCTTGTGAAGCACTGAACGACGTTAGAGTAGCTTGTAATACTACTTCGAGGGGTACTGAAACAGCTGACCCTGTGAAGTATCAGGTGCTGCTATTCTGGCTTCATGAAAGGAGCACACAGTGGAAGTAGCGGATGGAGACCTGTCTGAACAAAAGCCAGAGCAGTTGCTTTTGAAGCAGCTTGGGAAGAAGAGCTGGACCATTCCAGCTACCCTTTTAGGTAGCTACTGTCTCAGCTCAAGACTAACCAGAGACCTCACACATCATGTTCCCAAAGTGTCACCTTTTCAACTCAAAAGCTGAAGCCCTGCAAAACCACAAAGACACCATGGAGACCTCAAACATCATTCCCAAAGTGTTACCTTTTCAATTCAAAATTGAAGCCCTGCAAAACCACAAAGACACCATGGAGACCTCAAACATCATTCCCAAAGTGTCATCTTTTCAATTCAAAAGCTGAAGCCCTGCAAAACCACAAAGATACCATGGCTTGGGAAAGAGCCAGAAACACATCTCCAAAAGACCAGATATACTTTTCAGTGTTATAAACAATTAGGTCATTGATGAAATTGTTGTCTATCAAAAGTGTTTAATTAATGCACCTGAATATTTTTGGCCTGATCAGAGAGTTATTTTGGCTGAGATCCCAAACAGTGATTTTTAAGCAGACTGCTTGATGTTGGAGCCTGTCCCTGTTCATTGAACTCTCCCATGAAGTTATTAGCCCTAGGATTCAGTCTTTCAAAGCAGAAGCTGGTTTTAATTATTAAAGAATGTAAATCCTCTCAACAGACCATAGATAAGTTCCAGATGAATGCCCCAATTTACCCTTTGCAATTTTTCTCAGTTTTAAGAGGACAGAGTTAATTCACATGGTGCCTATCACAACTTTAGGAACCAGTCAACATTGCAGAGTCCTAAGTGTATTTCATTTTCCATCTGACATTGCCATGGAGTGATTTTTTTTAGTGAAAATAGTCTGGTTTTATGTTTGTAACACAAACATTGCAGGACTCATAACCTGAAAATGAAATAGACCACAAACAAAATTGAAGGTTACTCCATTGGGATAGATTGCATTTTAACAGGTAGTTCTAAGTAAAGGATGGTGAATAGCTTCATGGTCCAAGGAAGATCTTATTGCTCCCTGAGCAATAATTTGGTCTTGAGCAAATAACAAGCAGCAAATTCTTGACCTTTACAAATATTCTGACCTGTTAAACCTGAGATGCTGTAACAAGAAGAGTTAATGCACCCTTTATTCTCTTTTACTATTTACTTTTCCCAGCTTTAATTATCTAAGGTAGCAGTTCCTGAAATGTTTTTCATGTGGTGAAATAAATGCACAGCTGTACACCTAGGTGCAGGCCTCCTCTGTTTTGGAGGAAATTAATGGTTTGGGTCATTAGTCTTGAAGCAGTAAGGAACATTATGGGGTTAGCATCTTTTGAGTATGAAGCCAGATGAATGCTGCAACAGGCTATTTAGCAGGACATTGCAAACCATCAGTAGTCTGTGGCTTATAGTCCATGACATCAAACACCAGGGTTACATCTCTGTTAATAAGTAATGCAGTACAATGGGAAGAGATCTGGGGAGGGAGTGAAAAAGTTGTTGCTGGCCTGATGATCACATTATATAGAATTCACTAGCTTTAATTTGTGCTAGCTTTAGCATAGTCCTGTGGCCAAAAGGCCATAAGGAATTGGAGCACATTTTATACAGTTCTGGAATGTGCTTTATGGTGTAGATCCACCCAAAAGGAACAAGTTTCTTATGCTCTGAGGGTGCTCTGCAACCAAAGCACAGCCATTAAATAGGGTCAGTTCAGGGGTTTATGTTGAATGTTTGCTACAAACTAGTATTAAGTTGGATTTATATGTTTTCTTAAGCATACACCTAACCTCTTAGACATTTCAGTGTTTGAATATTCGAGGCACCCCTTCATAAACAGACTGAAAAGCAGAAAGCTATTTTGGGGTGCTGAGTGCTTGCTACTATTTTGTGTATTTCATTACACAGGCTGGGTAGTGAATGACTGGAGAGCAGCCCTCAGGAAAAGGACTTGGGGGTCTGGGGTGATGAAGAGCTCAACATGAGCCAACAGTGTGCACATGCAGCTCAGACAGCCAACTCTGTCTTGGGCTGCATCAAGAGAAGTGTGGCCAACAGGGCAAGGGAGATGATTCTCCCCCTTTGCTCTGGTCAGAGACCCCATCTGGAGTACTGTGTACAGTTCTGGAACCCTCAACACAAGAGGGGCATGAAACTGTTGGAGCAAGTCTGGAAGAGGGCCATGAAGATGCTCAGAGGGCTGCAGCAGCTCTGCTGTGAGGACAGGCTATGAGAGTTGGGGCTCTTCAGTCTGGAGAAGAGACAGATTCAAGGAGATCTTATAGTGGCCATCCAGTATCTGAAGGGGGCCTACAGGAAGGCTGGGGAGGAACTAATTACAAGGTCTTGTAATGACAGGAAGAGAGGTAATGGGTTTAAACTGGAAGAGGGGAAATGTAGATTAGATGTTAGGAGGAAGTTCTTTCAAGTGAGAGTGGTGAGACACTGGCACAGGTTGCCCAGGGAGGTTGTGGCTGCTTCCTCCCTGGAGGTGTTTGAGGCCAGGTTGGCTGAGGCCTTGAGCAACCTGCTCTAGTGGAAGGTGTCCCTGCCTACAGCAAGGGGTTGGAGCTGGATGATCCTTGAGGTCCTTTCCAACCTAAACCATTCTATGATTCTTTAGAGGCATCAGCAATCTAATTGTATGTAATATCTGCCCAGCAATACAGATGGTGAAGAGCTCCCTTCTTAGCAAAAGATGATTGCAATTATCATATGCAAGGTGGTAAAGCCCATTTGGTTTTAAATTAAATTGATTAGAATGAAACATCCTTTTTTTTTTTTTTTCCTTCTCTAAAGATTAATTGAAACTTTGGGAGGAAATTATCTTTACACACTACAGCTTGTCATGTGAAATGGCTTTTACTAGAATACCTTTTGAGCCAATTACAAAGAGCAAAAAGAGAGAAACTGCAGGGGAATTTGTTTTAAATGTCAAAGGTTGAAAACCATATGAAAAGTCTGCATTTTTCACTTCAAACTTCTGTTTTTCCTTGTAGCCCAAGCAGCGCACATCAATAGTATCTTCTCTGGAGTTTCACCGAATGAATCACAGCCACAATTATTTTGAAATCAACTCTTCCATTGGCTGTACAAGCTTTATTTCTACTCCTGCAATCAGTCCAGCTAATTATTCCTTTGGACCTCTGGAATACAATGTTGAAGAAAGAGAACTTCCAGGTACAGAAAAAAAAAAGCTTGTTTTACCTACAAAGAAAGCTTTAGAAAGGTACAAGTCTGTGAGGTTACGCTGGAATTGCTGTTGTCTTTGATGGTGAAATGTACTTATGATAAATACAAACATTATTCCTCTTTTTCTTCATCTCAGATTGAGTAACAAGTTCTCATATTTCATGGTCAGTATTATTAAAGTATATTTTGCCCTGCACATTCTGTTTTGGATAAACCCAACTTCGTTTTATGGAAACAATTGGAATGTAGAGGTTGTAGTTTGGAACTATAACAGTTTGGGTACACATCTACTTTCATCGTTGTGTGGTCAGCACAATCTGTGAGCTTTAAGCTGGAAAAATATAAGCAGAAATTATATAACCATCAGTAAAGATGAGGAAAGGAAGACTTCTAAGAAACCTGATGTTGTTTCTACAGTAGTAATGATATTCATTAAAGCACAGTTTGAATATATTTGCTCTAATGATAAGAATTGACTAGGGTGATAGTGCAATTGGAACTGAAGGGTTTTTCTGTCTGGAGAGATTTGCATAATGAAAATGCTTGGGGAAAAAAAAAAAAAGATTGAATTATTTTCTTCACAGATGAAAACTAGAGGAGCAAGAAAGTGTCACTAAACCATTCATTTAGCTACTTCTGTCCCCTCAAAAGTCATATGAAAGTTGCTTTATGAATCTTATGGAGCACCTCTCCTATGAGGACAGACTGAGAGAGTTGGGACTGTTCAGTCTGGAGAAGAGGAGGCTCCCAGGTGACCTTATTGTGGCCTTTCAGTATCTGAAGGGGGGCCTCCAAAAAAGCTGGGGAAGGACTTTTTAGGATGTCAGGGAGTGACAGGACTAGGGGGAATGGAGCAAAGCTGGAGGTGGGGAGATTCAGCCTGGACGTGAGGAAGAAGTTGTTCAGCATGAGAGAAGCGAGAGCCTGGAATGGGTTGCCCAGGGAGGTGGTTGAGGCCCCATGGCTGGAGGTGTTTAAGGCCAGGCTGGGTGGGGCTCTGGCCAGGCTGATCTAGAGTAGGATGTCCCTGCCCATGGCAGGGGGGTTGGAACTGGCTGCTCCTTGTGGTCCCTTCCAACCTTGACTGATTCTATGATTCTAATAGTTTTGTCCTGCTCTGGCAGGGAGGTTGGACTCTGTCATCTCCAGAGGTCACTTCCAACCCCTAAAATCCTAAGAGCAAACTGAGAAGGGATCTTTTCAATGCTTATTTAGAGAATAGTCTTCTCTAAAACACTATTCCCAAACACTAAAAGTATTTGGGGTAGCAGATGTATTGAAACAAATTTCTTTGGTAGGTAGCATGTAAGATTTGTAGACAGATTTATTTCTTTTAAAGGATTACTCTAAGATATAAATGAAAGTAGATTTCTTTAAAATGAAAAGTGCAAATCTTGTCAATTGGCTTCTGTGGCATTGGTCATCATATGGGATGAGTTCCTTACACTTGTGGTTAGTGGGGTTTGAAAATTCTGAAAGCTGTTGCTTTAAAGTGATAAAAAAAAAATTCATTCCTAGTTTGATCAAAGGAAAACTGTAATGTTAAAGAACTGTCATGAAACAAGTGTGAGGAATTCTGTCTGTTATGAAAGAGTTAAAGTGATCAGAAATTATTCATTTTTGGGTTTGTTTTTTTTTTTTTTAATCTGGCTGTGTCATTATCTTTGAAACTAAAAAGATGTGCTTATGTTCATGGCTATAGCAAGTCTTTTCAAGCCTGGCTGGAAATAATTAATTTGAATGGTATCTTTTATTCCTAGTTAGGGTTTAGGATAGGTTTTGTTGTTATTGTTTTTTATACAGTAAATTCTCTTCAATGATTGCAATTTTTTTCTAGGTAGCCAAATAGTGCTGAATGTCTTGATGCTTAAAAACAAAAGTGAGAAAGCAGAGGTCATTCTCCAGTATTATACAGTCAACTTCTCCAACATTAGACAGTGAACTTTCTACTTTTACATGGTTCTGATTAAGTTCTTAATATCTGGATCTGTTTTACCTTTATCTTCTTTGATTACATTTATCATGAGCTTCACTTGATAACTTTTGGTCTGAAATGGAAACTACAATCTTATGCTTTTTAGAATTGTACATTTTTATTCATGGGTGGTTTGATTTATGGATTGAGTGGGAGCTGAATTCCTTCTTGCCTCTGTCTAGAAAGCTAAGGCAAAATGACTGGTTATGAAGTTCTGGACATCTATGTTTTCAAGAGTGTAATTTACCATAAGTAACTCATTTAATTTAACAGCAGCAAATGAAATTACAGTAAAAGTACATTTCTTCCCTAGACAGTTTCTGTCCTAGAATCATCCAAATCATATTTAGGATCATAGGTTAGACACAAACTTAGGATGAAAAAATTCACCATTTTATTTTGATCATTAAGGACCTTAATGATAGATGTTTCACTGTAATTCTGCAAGAGGCAAAGGGCACTAATATGTAAAGAGAATAGCAAAATCCAGAAAGAACAGACTGAAATTGTCCATCTTGATAAAAACTGAGGCTTTTCTCTTACCTGGGCTATTAAAAGCTGAAGCTTGAGCAAGGGATAGAAACGACCATGTTCTGCTACAGCTTTTTCCTATGCTTCAGCTAAGCTGTTGTTTCACTGCAAGCTTCCTTGTTCCTTTTCCAGATGTACATCAACAATTGCAACACATCATTTGTTTTGATTATAATCTTCTGAATTTCCAACTTCTTCTGGAAATTCATGAAAGACCTGCACCTTAAAAGACTATTTAGTTCATTAATGATTAGGAAATTGTGTGCATTTGAGTGTTTCCTTCTGTTTTGTCTTCTTGCATGTTTGTCTTGTGTGGTTTGCTTGTTTGCTTTAAAAAGCATCATCAGCAAAAAGCAACAAATCGTTTTCTTGTGCTTTTTGAGGCTCTCTGACCAGAAAGAAACACAATATACACAAGGAACCTATTTTCATCCTAACTGCAGCAAGTAGTTTTCAGTTGCTTTCTTTGAAGCAACCAAACTGCTTTTCCCAGGATTTCTAGACTGGATGGGGTGCTTAGTGCTGTGGTCTAGTTGACTGGATAGGACTGGGTGATAGGTTGGACTGGATGATCTTGGAGGTCTCTTCCCTCTTCCAACCTGGTTGATTCTATAGGGCATTAGTATTCCCCTACTCAGTTTCAGTGCTTTTCATGTTTTCTTTAGGAAACTTGAAGTAATTCATTATCATTCAGATGGTAGTGGGAGATAAATGCAACAGAATAATTACTCTAGTTCTAAAATCTTTCTCATTTAAACTCTACCACTATAGTCTGCTACCAAAAAAGAATCACTGTCTTGGAACTTTCAGCAGATTAGAGAACATTCCTTCTTGTATTGGTGGGGTTTGCAATTTTACTCTTGATGTTTGCTAATTCCTGATTTGAAACAGGGATCCTTGTTTTCAAGGAGTGTGTTTCTGTCAGCTAGAACACCAGTGAACTCTATCACAGCATTATCTGACTGACAGCATATGGCAACATTTGCTGATTAATTAGCTGAAGAACAGTCCACATACGACATAAGTATGGCCTTCAGCTTTGGCATTAAATGACCTTGTAGTGTGAACAGTGCCATGCACATTGTGTGCATGGATGGCAGAACATCAGGCTGCCTGCAACTAAAACACAAGGATGAAGATTCTGCTATTTGTTTTGAACAAATACTGGTGGGAGAATCACAGAAACGTCCAGGTTGGAAAAGCCCCTCAGGATCACCAAGTTCAACCCTACCCTACAAGATTCACTTTAAACTATATCCCTAAGCACTACATCCAAACGACCCTTAAACACATCCAGGGAGAACCTGCAACACTTTGAAGGAAATTTTTCTCTCACTCTAGTATGTGTAGGGCACACTGTGGGTTTCTTCAGAGCTTTATTTTGCAGCAAGAGCACTGTCTTCAGAGACATGTTCTGGAATTCAGAGTGAATTTCCATGCTTTTACAACATTGCATTTCACCTCGAGTTGGAGGTCAGTGGATCCAAATAAGGTCAGCTACTACCATTAAACTTTTTGTGCTGAATGTGAGTCCCCTTCATTGCACAAAGAAGTCTTTACTGTGTGTAACTCTCATGGTGAGATGCTAGTCATTTTCTTGCTCTTCTGAATATGTTTTAGGAAGTGTTCTGTATGACAACACCAATGAAAAATCAAAGACCTTAATTAGGTGAGTGGTTTGTTTGTGAGGAGGGGCAATGGTTTTAAACTAGGCAGGGGTAGATTTGGATAGGACATTAAGAAGCCATTGTTTACTATGAGATTGGTGAAACACTGGAACATGTTGCCCAGGAAGGTGGTAAAGGCTCCATCCCTGGAGACATTCAAGGTCAGTCTTGATGGGGCTTGAGCAAGCCGATCCGATTGGGGATGTCTCTCCTTACTGCAGGGGAGCAGGACAAGATGACTTTTAAAGGTCACTTCCAACCCAATGCATTCTGTGATTCTGTTCCTATTAAAACTTTGTCCAGACTACTGCCTGTGCAAGATGGTTCATTCCAGAAGAGGGCAGTCTGGGCTTTCAGGGAGATGTCTTTTTAGTATCGTAGTTCTGTGCCTTGATATATACATCCCTGATGTGCTTCTGGAACTGTAAATCTTCAGGGTGGAAGGTGGCAAAATTGTCGCCATCTTGGTACCATCAGTTTGGCACAATCAACACTTGCAGCTGAAACTGTCACTCTGCATTATTTGCTTTTCCACTTCTGCTTGATCAGTCAGAATAATGGATCTTTCTCTAACCCATATTAGCTTCATTATGTCTTCTTGTACTGAGTATAATTGAGCTGTGAAATGAAAAAGACAGCTCTGAAGATATTTTTGTTCTGTTCCAGATCAGAAAATAGATCTGTTCTCAGATGCATGTATGCAGCAAAAATGTCAGCAGCTGTCTGTGGGTAATCTCATAGCGATCCTTATTTTCAGCCCAGTAAAATGTTATGCTCCATTCACCTGTAAAAGAGCATACAGGCTTTTCCCATCATGTTGTGGTACCTACAGCTAACTGAGTTTAGCTCTTAGGTCCTGTAGGGGATGGAACTTCCTTTAGACCCTATCTTTTCACATCATGTTTTCTGACTGAGTTGCATTGTTCCTTGGAACAATCCAGAATGTACAATTCAAAAATTCAGTCTTTAATATATGAACTACTTTTTTTTTGACCCCTTCTATGATGAAAAAGTAATATTTTAGTCACATCTTAGGTTTCTCCTAGAAGTCCCTTCAGATCTTTCTTTAAAGTAAATATCTGATCAAATTGTTTTGTCTCCCATGGTGGATTTTTCTGAAGCAAAAGCTGCCCTGCACTTAAAGATAAGCTTGCAGTTGCTCCTTTGAGAGAATTGAGATGTTCAGCATATTACTGTGGCTATTAGAAAGTATTAGTAACTTGGTTCAGAGGTCTGGTCTAAAATTCCTGGCTATGTCATGTTCCTAGGTACAATCAAAACTTACTCTGCTGCAGGAATGTTCCTTTATGTGACATTAGCAAAGCTGCTGTTTGAAGTTGGTCACGTATTAGCCAACTTTATTTTCTTACTTAAATATCTCATTTGTTAAGACCTGATATGAAAAGATCAAATGGTGATGTCTATGCAGGCAGCTCAAGCCTTATTTCTTAGCCATAAAAAGGTTTGGAATTGTTAGAAGTACAAAATTAAAGGAAGGTAAAGAAGAAAGATGTATTGGTGGGGGGGATTTTTAGGTGTGCTGTGGGTAAGTTCATGGCACACTGTCGTTGTTAGCAATACTTTATTAATTATCAATAGAATACATTCTGTTCTAGTGACAATTAAGGGGGAAGATATTGTCATGTAATCATAGAATCAGTCTAGGTTGGAAGGGACCACGAGCATCATCTAGTTCCAACTCCCCTGACATGGGCAGGGACACCCTACCTTAGATCAGGCTGGCCACAGCCTCATCCAGCCTGGCCTTAAACACCTTCAGGGATGGGGCCTCACCCACCTCCCTGGGCAACCCATTCCAGGCTCTCACCACTCTCATGATGAAGAACTTCCTCCTCACATCCAGGCTGAACCTACCCACCTCCAGCTTTGCTCCATTCCCCCTAGTCCTGTCACTCCCTGATAGCCTAAAAAGTCTGTCCCCTTCTTTTTTGTAAGTCCCTTTCAGATATTGGAAGGCCACAGGAAGGTTACCTGGGAGCCTCCTCTTCTCCAGGCTGAACGGTCTCAACTCTTTCAATCTGTCCTCGTAGGAGTGATGTAGTGACACAAGTGTAACCAACAAATGCTGATACAAAAGGTGTTTGCATCACCTATATATTATGGACACCTGCACCTCCAATGAGGGAACATCTGAGTAAAACCTATTATCAGGAGCCTGCAACAACCTACTACTGATCAAAAATGTTCTTCCAGGTTAAATACCTTAAAAGGTCAAATTCAAGCCCTCTTTTCTCTGTTTTTTTGTGGTTTTTTTTTTCAGTCTTCTTGATTACAATGCAAAAAAACCCTGCCAAGGCATTCTTGGAAACGAGTTAATCTGAGCCTTTTCATCTGTGAAGATTATCTTTCTTCCCCTTGAACTTATAGCCAAGTCTAACTGAGTGCAATTAGTGAGACACAGTAGAGCTATTCCAGGAACTGCTACTGGGGATCATACTTGCTTCTGTCTCAAACAATTTATTGTTTGGCCTAATTAAGTTGTCCAGCAGATGTAGCATGTTAAGGTCTCCTTACGTTGCCCTTCTTTTGGCTGCATCTAATTCCAGCCTTTGCACAGCTGTCCAAGGCAAAGATATAGTCTGTCCCATAGGAACAGATTGTGGTACAGAGTTAATTAATATCATAAACATCCATTTGTTAACTCTCCCTGTCTTTACACATTCCTATTTCAAAAATAACATAAAAGTTTCTCTTGAAGTGTTCAAGCCTGGGTTGAATGAGGTCTTGAGCAACCTGGGCTAGTGGAAGGTGTTCCTTCCCATGACAGGTGGGTTGGAATAAGATGATCTTACAACTCAAATCATTCTGTGATCCCATGAAGCTTTTTGTCTCTTTATGAGACACCATGCAGTGTGCAGTGCCCAGAAATCTCAGAGTAGAAAGATCAAGCCAGGGAATGCCTGGATTACTTTATTGCTGCCATTCCAAAACCAAGACCTTTTTCCCCAAGAAACTGATCTGTACCAATGCTTGCATAAAAAGTTAAGATACAATAGGCCTCTAAATCCCATGATGCCTGCACTTAATAATCTTGCTGGAGATGGATTATTTCAATTAGGCAGCACTGTCATGAAGTTTATCTTCAGTAACATTTATAAAGTGTTATCTTTCATCCTTTTCTTAGACTTAATTGAATTATCTGAACTAAACCTACTTAGTAGCTGTTAGTGGGAGCCTGCTTTCCAAACAAACTGTCCACATATCACTGACGATGTGGACAGTCTAATTGTTAAGTCAACAGTAAACTAATGTGAAAATAGAACAATTTGAAGCAGGCATATTGAAGGAATAAAACTGCAGATGGGTCTTTAAGCCCTGTTGCCAGTGGACGTGTTAAAAGAAGGAGTTGCATAAACAGCTAATCTCTTTCTTTTCAAACCAGATTCTGAACCATCTGACCACATGTGGATAGGCATGTGTTGAGCAATGTGTGTGCCTATTTCTCATTCAAGTGGCTCTTCTTCAGAGGATTTCCTCTGTCCCCCACATTATTTGCTATGAACAAAGCCAATTAGCAGTTGCTGACAATAAAGGGGGAAAGGGAGAACCCCTATGTAATATGTAAATTACATTTAATAATCTTGAAAGCCTGTATTCTGAGACCACAGTCTAGCAAACAGGAAAGCAGGAAATAGAGCAATGCTGTGATGATGTTGGAGATTTAGACCACATAGCAGAAAGAAATTCTTTACTGTAACGGTGGCAAGACGCTGGAACAGGTTGCTCAGGGAGATTGTGGATAGCCTCTCCCTGGAGGTGTGTGATGGTTTGGGTGTTACCTGCCCCTCCACACTTTAAGAAAATCACCTAGACCAGACTCAGCTGAGCTGGAAGTTAAGGAATGAAGCTTTATATTTACAGCTTAGCACAATATACAAGGTGGTATTTACAACATAGACAGAAATATACAAGTTTAAATTAGTACAGAAACACAACATCTCTCCCAGAAACCAGATACCCCAGGAGGGGCTCCCAACCACCTTTCCACCCCTCTCTCTTATCCCAGAATCTCTTTTACATGCAAGGTGAGCACATAAGACAGCAAGGGGGTTTAGAAGCAGAATGATTAGTTGGGTTACACAGATCCAAGCAGAATGGCAGAAACCCAGGGAGAAAACACAGACACCAAAAGATTCTGACTGACAGAACTGTCTTATCTATATTTGCATCCTTGCTTTTATACGTCTCAGTAAACCTACAAGTGAAATAGACATCACCATTGTTTTCTTTTCACGGCCTATAATCTGATTTTTCTCATTAAAATATTCCAGTTGGCCTCAAACCAGCACAGGGACCTTGAAAGATCATCTAGTCCAGCCCCCTGCCAGAGCAGGATCACCTAGAGCAGACCACACTGGAAAGCATCCAGATTGTTCTTGAATATCTCCAGAGAGGCAGACTCCACAACCTCCCTGGGCAGCCTGTTCCAGTGCTCTGTCACACTCACAGTGAAAAAAGTCTTCCTCAGGTTCACATGGAACCTCCTATGCCCTGGAGGAACATCTGATATTACAACAGCAACCCTCTAAAGAATTTTTTTAAGAGCTTCTTTGGAGGAACAGGTTGTGAATGCCATTTCAGAAGCAATACAATTTTCATTTTCAAATGCATGTGACTGATGTGTATTTTCCCAGTTAAAATAATTATCCTGACATGGAAAGTCAAAAGAAAAGAATACTTTCTGTAATGCATTAGAATAATAAGAATAAGAATTCTTAGCCATTCCTGGAAGCACAGTGACTGTAAGCAATGTCCAATGCTGTCTACAACTACCTGAAGGGAGGTTGTAGCCAGGTGGGGTTGGACTATTCTCCCAGGCAACCAGCAATAGAACAAGGGGACACAGTCTCAAGTTGTGCCAGGAAAGGTCTAGGCTGGATGTTAGGAGGAAGTTGTTGGCAGAGAGAGTGATTGGCATTGGAATGGGCTGCCCAGGGAGGTGGTGGAGTCACCGTTCCTGGAGGTGTTGAAGCAAAGCCTGGATGAGGCACTTAGTGCCATGGTCTGGTTGACTGGCTAGGGCTGGGTGCTAGGTTGGCCTGGATGATCTTGGAGGCCTCTTCCAACCTGGTTGATTTTATGATAATTAGAATCATAGAATTCAGTTTTGCTGAGGTTTGTTGGGATTTGTTGTGTGCTTTTGTTGGCTTTTTGGTTGACTTGGGTTTTTGGTTGGTTGGTTTTGTTATGGTTTTGGGGCATTTGGTTTTTTTTTTACAAAGCTGGAAGCAAAATAACTTCTTAACCATGACTGGCCCATTGGCAGAGACAGATCATTTTAGTCTTGAGGCCATCAGCATGCTTTGTAATGTTCCCTTATCTTTCCTTTGAACATCTTGTAAATAAGATTGACCAGACTCTGAAGGGATGCTCGTGAGAATTTCATCAGCCAGAAAAATGCCATGGTGAGATGAGAGCTATAAACAAAGAGTGCTAGGATGTTTCAGTATTCAGTTCCTCTGTGTTGTTTGTATTTGTTTTGCTTTCTGAAGGTATTTAAATTGTTTGTAGCATTATTTAGAATATTCTATCATATATTTCAGTCTCTTTTTCTTTTATTAACATGTTCTCTTCTTCACATTAAATAGCTTTTCTGCTTCTTTTCCTTTAGCAGAATATTTTTATCTTTTAGAAAGCTTTCTGCTCACCTGCTGTGTTTCTGAACCCTGAGATGATTAGATCTGGAAAAAAAAAAAAAGTGCCTTTTGAGGAAAAAATGCCCCCACTTTTAGTCCTTTGAGCATACACAGTGAGGTCCAGCTGAAAACATAAAACTGGAATGTCCATCTGTATTTCTTACCAACCAGTAATGAAGACATTTTAATGTTTTCTTTTCTCCTAAGAACATTTTAAGTAAAAAAGACAATTGTCATTTATTTCTTAGTCTCTGTGCATGTAACTCATCTACATATTTGTCTATTTGCTGTTCATTGCTTTTGATATAGTCAATGTTTCCTTTTATGTTGTTCCACTTGGTATAAAACAAATGGTCTATATGGGTGGGGAAACAAATCTTCTAGATATACCTTTTGTTATCCAACAACTAGTCAGTCTTGCACATTAGCTAGTTGATTAAAGCAGAAGTGTCAATCTGCTGGAGGGTAGGAAGGGCCTGCAGAGGGATTTGGACAGGCTGGAGTGATAGCCTGTGGCCAATTGCATGAGGTATAACAAGGCCAAGTGCCAGGTCTTGCACTTTGGCCATAGCAGCCCCTAGCAGCCCTGCAGGCTGGGGAAGGAGTGGCTGGAGAGCTGCATGGTAGAAAAGGACCTGGGGATGTTGGTGGACAGCTGGCTGAACGTGAGCCAGCAGTGTGCCCAGGTGGCCAAGAAGGCCAACAGCATTCTGGCCTGTATCAGAAATGGTGTGACCAGCAGGAACAGGGAGGTGATCATGCCCCTGTACTCAGCACTCTGAGACCACACCTTGAGTACTGTGTCCAGTTTTGGTCACCACAGTATAGGAGGAACATTTTGGTGCTGGAGAGGGTGCAGAGAAGGGTGATGAGGCTGGAGAGAGGTCTGGCAAACATGACCTAAGAGGACAGGCTGAGGGAGCTGGGGGTGTTTAGTCTGGAGAAGAAGAGGCTGAGAGGGGACCTTATTGCCCTCTACAACTACCTAAAAGGAGGTTGTAGTGAGGCTGGAGATGATCTCTTCTCTTGAATTACTAATGATAGGACAAGAGGAAATGGCCTCAAGTTGCATCTGGGGAGGTTTAGGTTGGATGTTGGGAGGAAGTTCTTTACTGAGCAGGTGGTCAGGCACTGGAACAGGCTGCCCAGGGAGGTGGTGGAGTCACCATCCCTGGATGTGTTTAAAAGGAGAGTGGATGTGGCACTTGAGGCTATGGTCTGGTGATGAAGGATGCTGGGATGAAGGTTGAACTGGATGATCCTTTCCAACCATAGCGATTCATAGTGATTGGATGTACTGAGGGATTTGGTTTAGTCAAGGACTTGTCAGTGTGCAACTGATGGTTGGACTCAAGGAGCTTGAAGGTCTTTTCCAACCTAAGAAATTCTGTGATTCTGTAATTAGGGGGTTTATAAGCAGCTCTAACTGAACAACGTGGAAGAGACATACCAGAGCACACTGCAGGTGTTAGTATTGTGGAAAAGGAAAGTTTGATGCCATTTAGATGAAAAGGTAAAACTTATCCCAGATCTCCCTCATTCTGGAACAGCTGCTCTCACTTTGTCTAAAATGGAGATGATTCTGTGAGTTCAGAATTCTCATTCTAGGCTCAAAAACTTTTTTTTCTTTCTTTTTCTCTCTCTTTTTTTTTTTTTTTTCCCCTTTTTTTTTGAGAAGGAATTAGTCAATAAGTCTGAGACACTTTGACGAATGGTTTCAGAATGATTGTATAGATCTTGCTATAAACCAGGATGAAATACCTGGGGAAAAAGTGGCTGAGAGCAGCCAGAAAGAAAGGGACCTGGGGGTACTGGTATATAGTAACTGAACATGAGCCAGCAGTGTGCCCAGGTGGCCAGGAGAGCCAATGGCATCCTGGCCTGGATCAGGAACAGAGTAGCCAGTAGGACAAGGGAGGAGGTTATTCTTTCCCTGTACTCAGCCCTGGTCGGGCCACACCTTGAGTACTGCATCCAGTTCCAAGCTTTGCAATTCAATAGAGTTGCTGAGATACTGGAATGTGTCCAGAGAAGGGCAACAAAGCTGGTGAAGGGCCTGGAACACAAACCCTAGGAGGAGAGGCTGAGGGAGCTGGGGTTGTTTAGCCTGGAGAAGCCTGGGCCTCATTGCTGTCTACAACTACCTGAAGGGAAGTTGTAGCCAGGTGGGGGTTGGTCTCTTCTCCCAAGCAACCAGCAACAGAACAAGGGGACACAGTCTCAAGTTGTGCTGGGGGAGGTCTAGGCTGGATGTTAGGAGGAAGTTGTTGGCAGAGAGAGTGATTGGCATTGGAATGGGCTGCCCAGGGCGGTGGTGGAGTCACTGTCCGTGGAGGTGTTGAAGAAAAGCCTGGATGAGGCACTTAGTGCCATGGTCTGGTTGATTGGGAAGGGCTGGGTGCTAGGTTAGGCAGAATGAGCTTGGAGGTTTCTTCCAACCTGGTTGATTCTATGAATTCCATGAACTTGTTTTGATTTTTTTTTTCCCCTGTTATTGAATAACTTCTATAGAGTAGCTATTTTGATAGCTTTTAATTAAATAAGAATTCAAGAAGGTAATGTCAGGTTGATAAAAACATTGAAATCTTCCTCAGACTCAAGAGCATTTCTGTGCTTTGGTAGAAATAAATAATTGCAGAAGTTCAGGATATAGTAATGTAAATTTGAACTGTCAAGAGGTTCCATAGCAATATGAATTGAAACTGTCAAGAGGTTCCTTTGAAAAAATCTATCAAGACATTGCATGTTATTCCTAGCTTTGGACTTGTTTATGCAATCTTTGGGACTTGTTTATGCAATCTTTGTTGTTTTATAATGTTATTTCTAATGGTACATAATTTGGTTTCTTCCATTGTCCATTTGCCTTACTTCTTTATGCAGCAGAGGTCTTAGAATCATAGAATCAACCAGGTTAGAAGAGACCTCCAAGCTCATCCAGTCCAACCTAGCACCCAGCCCTGTCCAGTCAACTAGACCATGGCACTAAGTGCCTCATCCAGTCTTTTCTGCATATGAGTGCTTATGTTGTATTTCTAGTTGTAATGTAGCTCTATTTGTAAAGCTTTATGAATTCAAGGGAGTATTTTCCCCCACTATTTCTGATTTTTTCATAGTGGGAGATTCATTATTTTTTTAGAGCTGTGCAGAGGATTCACTGAGAGTTTGGGCTTATCCAGATGAGGAAGTCAGAGGCAGATGGCCATGTCTGGGGAAGATATAAAGCTGTACTCTGAAAAATATGTCAGAACTGTCAAGAGACCTGAATGAATGAATACTTGCACATTTAACAAAAAATCCAAAAGCAGGATATAAAATAATGATAATAATAAAAAGCATTGGTAAGGTTGTCTGAATTAGAATAAAGTTTTATCTGTCCTCAATCATATTTGATAGTGACCACCAAATACTAATGCTTTGGGGAATGCTTCATTGTGATAAACCATGCATAGTGAGACCTCTTAATGCCATTACAGCCTTCAACTATTTGCAGCTCAAGTTCCTCCCAAGCCTAAGATCCTCCTCAGTGTTTCTGATACGTTATGTAACCTTAGTAGAGTTATCTTCTACGGATTTATCCATTCCTTACTGAATCCATGTAATCACAACACATTATTGCAAGGAGTTCTACACATAATGAAATGCCTGAGGTCTCACCTTTTGTTTCCAGTCATTTAAAAATTCATAAGGCTGAAAAGTGGGTCCATTAGTTATGTTTTAGAGCTTTCATTTGAGACTTGCACCCAGCAGATCGTGACACCAGCTAATGCCAATTTTATGCAGCACCACTCTTCATAAAATTAACATTCTTAATTCCTGAGACATAGAATAAATTTCTCTTGGTTCATGACCTTTTTTCTAGCCACAGATACTTGTTTTTAAAGCCCTTTGTTAAATCATTTAAAAGAAAAGTCTTAGTCTCACTTTTGTTGATGGTTATAGAGCTCATTAGCAGCTATTTACTGTTTGTACGCTTACAAGAATGGAAGTATTGAAGGCTTACTCAGTAGTGGCATTATTTATGTATGTTATTTTTTAACATTTAAAGCCATGCTGTTAAGCAGACAGTCCTGGTTGGTCTTGTACCAGCTGTCAAGGAATGATATTACTCATCTCCTAAGAAAATCTTTGAGAATGCCTGTCTCCAAACATATCTCATTGGAGTGGCAGAATTCTCTATAATCCTTCCTCCCAAGAACCTGTATTGGCAGCAGGAGAGGCAGCACACATTTTGTGTCATCACAAAAATCAACATAGACTTCTACACAGAATCACAGAATTTCTTAGGTTGAAAAAGACCTTCAGGCTCCTCGAGTCCAATCATTAGGTGCACACTGACAAGTCCTTGACTTGACCAAATCCCTCAGCACAACATCTAATCACTAGGAATTGCTACAGTTAGAAAAGGCCACCAGGTCATCCAGTCCAACCTTCATCCCAGCATCCTTCATCACCAGACCATAGCCTCAAGTGCCACATCCACTCTCCTTTTAAACACATCCAGGGATGGTGACTCCACCACCTCCCTGGGCAGTCTGTTCCAGTGCCTGACTACCTGCTCAGTAAAGAACTTCCTCCCAACATCCAACCTAAACCTCCCTTGATGCAACTTGAGGCTATTTCCTCTTGTCCTGTCACTAGTAATTTGGGAGAAGAGACCAGCTCCAACCTCACTACAGCCTCCTTTTTAGGTAGGTGTAGAGGGCAGTAGTGTCACACAGCCTTGCCAAGGAGCTTGTGTCATGCTTCTGATCAGCAGCAGTTTGTAATGCTATCAGCAACCTCATTTTTTGATGTCTTAGATAGCTTCTAACTTTGATAATAAAACTCATGCTTTTGCAATCAGCCAGGCTTTAAGTGGCTGCAGAGCAGTATGTTCTTGCACAGTTGTTTGCAAGATGCTTACTTCTTTCTTGAGAAGTATCTCCATGCAAAATCTCAAACTATATGCGAAAATCCACGCACACAATGTCATCGTAGCAGTTTTAATACTACTTTAGTTGAAATCTGGTTCAGTTTAAATTCAACTCAGTTAATTCTCTGTGGCCCAGCTTGCTTGTTTTTTTAACTTTAAATTTAAGTCTTTCTCAAATATAATACTCCCTTGGCAGCTTTCAAGATTTCAAGGTAACAGATATTTATATATCTATGTTTGAGAGTGTCTTGTTACTGTTATGCTTAGTTTACATGAGCTATAATCAGATATTTAAATATCTATCCATGTTTGAGAGTGTCTTGTTACTGTTATGCTTAGTTTACATGAGCTATAATCAGGAGAAAGATGAATGTAGGTTTGTTTAGCTTTAATATTCACTACATTCCATAGAATACTATAATATAAACAATAATCCACTACTGCAATCAAAAGAATTCAGTTCAGTTTGTCCAGGGAGGTGATGGAGTCACCATCCTTGGAGGTGTTCAAAGAACAAGTCTAAGTGGCACTTTGGAACATGGTCTAGTGGTCATGGAGGTGTTGGGTAGAAGATTGGACTTGATCTTTGAGGTTTTTTTCCAACCTTAATGATTCTATGAATAGCAACTGGTTAAAAGTTAGTTTGTGTCTTTGTTACTGGTTTCGGTGTTTCCTGTACTGGGACAGTGGGGTTATTGCTGGGGATTTCTGCTTCTGATAAACAGGTTTAAATAATGAAAAGTATACATTTAGCTACTCAACAGCTAAGATGCAGCTTAATGTTGTTAGTACTAAGGTAAAAATAAAGTACAGGTAGCCTTAAAATGAATCCTAAATGGCTTATACAAGCTGAATCTTAAAATATTGTCTTAGAATGTTTAGTGGCACCTTAAATATGGTGGAACAACAAAAAGGAAGGCAATAAAGGTATAGCAGGGACATTGAAGCCAATCATCCCATCTAATTTTAGCCAGAAAGAATACAGTTTATGCAGTCTGAGTCTACTCCAGGATGCAAAGCAAAACAGTAAATGGGAACAGTCAGCAGAACCTTTAATTCCAGCCAAACTAAACCACTAGATTCACCTGTAAGCTTTTGGTATAAATCAGCTCCTATTAATGACAGAAGAATCAGAGGAATGCAAGCAATGAGAGATCCTGAATATTTCAGCTGTAGAAAAGCTCTAATTGTCCATTTTACTGTGTTGGGTATCAGAAAGCCTGTTTATGCATCCTGGATTTAACTTGGCTGGCAGCTGAGTCTCAGCAGTCCGGTTACAATGGGGGTTTTCTCCTTGCTCCCCATTCCTTTCCCTCCAGGTGGGCAAGGAGGAAAGAAGGTGGGAAAGATGAAATGTCAGTTGCCATAAGGCAAATTTACTGCTCTATTGCAGAGATAGCAGGTTACACAAAGGGAAAACAAAACAAAAACAAGGGAGAAAGGGTACCAGGGTACATCAGCAGGTGGAACAAGCTGAAACAAAAGGGATGAATCCTAGCCTGGAAATTGGGAAAGGTACATAAAAAGTACCCAACCAACCCAGAACAGGAAACTTTACAAGCTGTAGAATATATTATGAGTCCCATAAAGCCCAGCCACCCCCTCTCCTGCCATACAGTGAGGATGATGTCAGCATGGTGTAGAACATAGTGGCCAGCTTAGAATAGAATAGGATAGAATCAACCAGGTTGGAAGAGACCTCCAAGATCATCCAGTCAACCAGACCATGGCACTAAGTGCCTCATCCAGTCTTTTCCTGAACACCCCCAGGGACGGTGACTCCACCACCTCCCTGGGCAGCCCATTCCAATGCCAATCACTCTCTCTGGGAAGAACTTCCTCCTAACATCCAGCCTGTACTTCCCCCAGCACAACTTGAGACTGTGTCCCCTTGTCCTGTTGCTGGTTGCCTGGGAGAAGAGACCAACCCCCACCTGGCTACAACCTCCCTTCAGGTAGTTGTAGACAGCAGTGAGGTCTGCCCTGAGCCTTCTCTTCTCCAGGCCAAACACCCCCAGCTCCCTCAGGCTCTCCTCATAGGGTTTTTTGTTCCAGGCCCCTCACCAGCTTTGTTGCCCTTCTCTGGACACCTTCCAGCACCTCAACATCTCTCTTGAATTGAGGAGCCCAGAACTGGACACAGTACTCAACTCAGCTTGCTCTGTTGCTCTGTGCCACTGGCAGGGAGAGTTGCCCCATCTGTCTGTCTCTCACCCTTCCTAGTGGGGCCAGCCAGCTTAAACCACTGAAACACTGTGAAACACAGGTGTTGTAAAACCAAGCTTATTGTTTTGATTTATGATATAAATTCCAGGAAACCCAATTGTCAAATCCAGAAATATCCAACAGGTGTTGTAAAACCAAGCTTATTGTTTTGATTTATGATATAAATTCCAGGAAACCCAATTGTCAAATCCAGAAATATCCAACAGGTGTTGTAAAACCAAGCTTATTGTTTTGATTTATGATATAAATTCCAGGAAACCCAATTGTCAAATCCAGAAATATCTGATTATTTGAATGGCTTGCTGCTTTACCTAGCAGTTAGAATAACCCCACCTGCTTGCTAGCTCACTTGGATCCCTCTGAAAAAGGGAGATAATGATCATAATTGGCTGCTTCTCCCTCCTCCTGTAGAAGGTGTCCTATGCCATCTTAATAGGCAAGAGAAAAGCAACGCTGAAAAAGAAAGAAATTGGATAGAAGGATGCAAAAGAAAAATGCTGCTAAAAATACAGGTTCAGGGAACAGGGAGGACTAGTTTTCCCTGTATTACCAATCCTTTTTCACATGGGTAAGAACACACATTAGACCTCTTGAGCAACAAGCACTACTTGTCTTATACTGCTTTTTGTAGCTTGGGAGGTAGCTTTATGTCGTGACCACAGAATAATAAATATGCAATTATATAGATATATAATCCTGTTAAATGATGCATGCTGTGTCCATCTTTTCCCTTCCTGAGTGGTGTACTCCCTTCAGATCTTACCATAAGCCCTTGATGATGCCATTCCAAGTCAGTGGAGCTGACAGCTCATATATGCCTACGTGATGTGGCAATGTGCTGTCAGGGGAAGTTCTGCTTGGACAGTATAACCCTTAGAATTACTCAGAGAATTTAGGCAGGCAGCAATGTTTTGATAGTTGGCCTCACCTCATTTGCTGTATCTTCATGCTTTTGCTCAGAAGCAAGTGTTGAAAGATTGCTGGAGAACCATTCCTTACCATCCACATGTAAGTCCTAAGAGTATATTTGTGGCTAAGTATACTTAGACAGAATATACTTACACAGAAGAGAAGGGCAACAAAGCCGGTGAAAGGCCTGGAACACAAACGTTATGAGGAGAGGCTGAGGGAGCTGGGGTTGTTTAGCCTGCAGAAGAGGAGGCTCAGGGGTGACTTAATTGCTGTCTACAACTACCTGAAAGGAGGTTGTAGCCAGGTGGGGTTGGTCTCTTCTGCCAGGCAACCAGCAATAGAACAAGGGGACACAGTCTCAAGTTGTGCCAGGGGAGGTCTAGGCTGGATGTTAGGAGGAAGTTGTTGGCAGAGAGAGTGATTGGCATTGGAATGGGCTGCCCAGGGAGGTGGTGGAGTCTTCATCCCTGGAAGTGTTCCACCCAAGTCTGGATGAGGCTTAGTGCCATGGTCTAGTTGACTGGACAGGGCTGGGTGCTAGGTTGGCCTGGATGATCTTGGAGGTCTCTTCCAACCTGGTTGATTCTATGATTCTAAGAGCTACAAGACCATTGCTCCCTATGTGAAATGCTGCCTTATCATGTATCTAGACTTGGAAAACTGATGGGGAAATGAAAATATCACTAACCCTGATGAAAGATAGGTTAAGCACCACCACATACTAAGTACCTTGCTTAATTTTGAAGAACATTTTTGAAACAGACCTTTTTTTTCCAGGTTCCAATCAAGTGTCATAGTAAGACTTCTGATTATTTCAGGGTTTTAGAAAAGTCAGAACTGATGCATTCTTCCTCTCAAGAATGTTATTCCATCTTATAGCAGTAATTGAAACATCACCTATAGCAACAGTAGCCATGGGGAAGTATTTTTTTTTTCTTCCACTGTGAAAGAAAATTGCTATCACAAAATGCAGTACATACAATAGCCTCAAAGCAGGAATGTCTTGTGATGGTGCTTACCTGGAATCTTGGTGAAATGTGAACTCTTCATGCAGATTTTAGTTTTCTAGGTTTGTAGTGACTCTGAGTTCAGTGATTTCATGGATTTTGAGCTCTTATTACTCCACTCAGGACACTGACTTGTCATAAATACTTATGTCAACTACATAAATAATCACAGATTGCATTGAGTTGGAAGGGATCCTCAAAGATCATCTTGTCCAACACCCCTGCGGTGGGCAGAGACACCTCCAACTAGATCAGGCTGCCCAGGGCCACATCGAGTCTGATCTTGCATGTCTCCAGGGATGAGGCCTCAACCCTATCCCTGGGCAACCTATTCCAGTATTTTACCACTCTCACAGTGAAGAACATTCTCCTTATGTCCAACCTAAATCTCCCCTGCTCCACTTTAAAGCCACTGCCCCTCATCCTATCACTACAGGCCCTTCTAAACAGTCATTCTCCAGCCTTCCTGTAGGTCCCCTTCAGCACAATAATTCCAGGAGTTATCATGCAGTTGATTCCTTCCTTCAGCTTTTGGGATTTAAATAACCACATTTTTTTTAATGTTAAATATTGGTTTTTGCTTCAAGTTATGATTAGATATTATAAAAACTTAAGTTTTCCTTATAAGAGCTTCATTTCTTTTTATGGGAACTATATACAGTTTTAGGATTTACAACCCAAGTTGGGTTATTGAGTAGTTGCTTTCCTTCTTTTCTGTTCCTTTAAGTCACAACCAAAAAGACCACTCAGACTGCTAAATATCCTATTCATGTCCTGATACCAAGCTACAACAATTTCAACCAAAGAAAACCCCACCCATCTGTCTATGTATAATTAAGTTCTGCCTCAACACCACAGACAACAGATCTTGTACAATTATCATCCTATCTGCAAGCAAATTAAGCTTACAGAATTGATTACTAAATGCTTTCATTAAAGTAGTATTAGGGGAAAAATACACAAAATACCAAAAGGACATTAACTATATTTCACAGCTATTAGTCATTTTAGTCCTAAACCTGATAACCCAAGGATTACAACAGTAATGATTCAGAAGCAAATAATATTTCTGAGCAAGTCAATTTTTTTGTTTAATAAAAATATGTTTCTTAGCATTCATTTGAACCTCTCCTTTATTCCCTGGAAACTTGAGAGCTGAGCTTGAAAGGAAACATATGGCAGTTAGGTCCGGTGGTTCTCCTCAGTAAATGTCAGTGATATGATTGTACTGAAATTGATGAGAAATGTAAAAGTATTTAGTATTCTGATTGAAGAATACACTCACCTGTCAAAACTGTGGGGGAAAGAGAACAAGAAAAAAAGATAGGTCAAAATCAGGAGATAGAAGAGCAAAAGAAAGAAAATTGTCAACAGCTTGGTGGTTAGGATGCTTACCTATGCTTTAAAAACCATCTTTGAAGTACCTGTTCCTGAGCAGGGATTTAAAGCTCTGTTTTCCACATCACCGGTCAATACCTCAATCAATACCTCAAACTCCAGATGTTGAAGGCTTCTATGTTCAGATCTTGAAGGCTTATATGTTTTCTAGTTTCAGTCACACATTCTTTTCTGGAGTTGAGAAACCATTTTCCAAGAAAGCTTTACAGAAACCATCAGCTACATCTCATAGAATCATAGAATGGTTTGGGCTGAAGGGACCTTAAAGATCATCTAGTTCCAACCCCCTGCCAAGTGCAGGGGCTTCTCCTACTAACCCAGGTTGCTCAAGGCCTCATCGGATCTGGCCTTGAACACCTTCAAGGAGGGGGCATCCATGACCTCCCTGGACAGCCTGTTCCAGTGTCTCACCATCCTCACTGTAAAGAATTTCTTCCTAGTGTCCCATCTAAGTCACTCCGTTCCCTTTCATCCTGTTACCACAAGCCCTTGTGAAAAGTCCCTTTCCAGCTTTCTTGTAGGCTCCCTTCGTGTACTGTAAGGCTGCTATAATGTCTCTCCAGAGCCTTCTCCCTGTTGAACAGCCCAAACTCAGTCTGTCCCCATAGGGAAAGTGCTCCAGCCTTCTGATCATCTTTGTGGCCCTCTGGACCTGCTCCAGCACTTCAGATCTCATGAATTAATCTGGAAGAGGGGAGATTTAGACTGGATATTAGGAGGAAGTTCTTTACAGTGAGGGTGATAAGACACTGGAACAGGTTGCCCAGGGAGGTTGTGGATGCTTCCTCCCTGGAGGCATTTAAAGCCAGGCTGGATAAGGCCTTGAGCAGCCTGCTCTAGTGGGAGGTGTCCCTGCCTATGGCAGGGGGTTGGAGCTGGATGATCCTTGAGGTCCCTTCCAACCTAAACCATTCTATGATTCTATGAATCTTCCTTTAGATAAATCTTCTTTTTCCTGCAAAAATACCCAAAGCAGAAGTAGTCCTAAATTACCCTTTTTTTCCTCTAAAATCAAGTATCTTACAAGATAGGTACAATATATTTCTACTCTTTTTTAATGGCTGTAACAAATGGTTCTGTATAGTACCAGTCATTCATTTATACCCTTAATAGCAAACTAGACTTGTTAGAAAGGAACTTTAATAGCATGCTGTAGTTTCATATTCCATGCTATTCTTTGAAATCCCTGCATAGGCTGAAATGTGCAAATGTATGTTGCAAAATAAAATATTTGGCAAGATGGTTTTGGTTATGACTATCTTCAGAAGATGTCATGGAATATTTGCTACAGACAATGTATGCAAGTCAATAAGAAAAAGTGTTTAAAATGCTGATTGCCAGGTAAAATTCTCTAGGGGCCTGATCCAAAGCTTATTTGTATTAGTAGAAATATTCATACTGAGTTTAGCAGATTTCAGATAGAATCAGACTCCAGCACATGAAAAATTACTAGTGTGGAAGAGCTTTTTCTTTCTAAAAACACTGCAGGCAAATACATTAGTTCAAAACCAGTGGGATATCATCTCGAGCTAAATCCATAATTCTAAAGTAGAACATGTGCATGGTAGGTCTGAACAGTGATTTGAAACAGATTTGGATTGGACTGGCACACTTAATTGTCAAGACTTGGGATTATTCTATGCCCTAAAAAAAGCATTTAAATCTGCATGCTTCCTGTTTTTCTGAGGCTAGAGATCGATTTGAGGCATTTTAGCACAGTACATCGTTTATTTCTCTTTCAGATTCTAAAAATTACTTTGAAGTCTATGCCAGAAGCAAAATTATTTCTACCCATAGACGAAATAACTCATTCTCTGTGGCTTCCTCAGATGTGGAGTCAACCTCTGCCCAAGAAAAATACCATTTTTAAAAATAGACTAATATGTAACTCCTAATTTTAAGTTTAGCATTTAGCATTCAGAAAATATTATGAGCTAAACTGTGGCGTGTAGTCACAAGCTCTTCTGATGGAGGCACATCAAAGATCAACTGTCTCAGTCGGGCACAATCTGCTCTGGGAAATGAGAGAAAACAAAAGGTCTGTTGTCCCTCACTCAACTGGTCTAGTTGATTGGGCAGGGCTGGGTGATAGGTCGGACTGGATGATCTTGGAGGTCTCTTCTGACCTGGTTGATTCTATGATTGATTCTATGCCAATGAAGAAGTTTACTCCAACTGTACTGAATAGTTTTTAGAAAAGCTTAAGAGTATTAGAAAAATAGGGAGGTTGACCCTTTCTTAAGAGTACAAGTTCATGTAAAATAATTTGAGACTGCTACCTTCTTTCCTGGTGTTCTCAGATCTGTAATGGATAACATGGAACAGAAAAAGAGGATTGGTTTTGTCGCGGAGGGGAATTCTGCCCTTATCGCCCATTTGTGGCGAAGGGGAGAAATCAGTCGGTGTGAGATAGTTTTATATAAAAATATATGTTTATTAAACTCAATGTTCTTAACTCTCAACACCTCCAATCACTATATTAAATATGATTCAGTTCACGGTCACGGAGTACCTTATGGGAAATATTCACAAACGGCTTATTAATAACTCTATGACAATGACTGGCATAACTATTAAACAGAGAGAGTTTTCCCCGTGGCTACTGCTGCTTGGGGTCTATATACTATTTGCCCAGCAGAGTGGGCTGCAAGCTTTCTGCTCTATGGCAGGCACAATAGGAATTAGAGAAGCATTTACTCACTATTTTGATCAATTATAAATCACCCTCTGGGCTACGCCACAGCCGATGTAAAGCGTCCAACTCCTTAGGGTCTCCGCCTGTGGACTCCGAGGCTGGAATGCTCCCAGCTTCAGGGACAATAGTCTCCACCCGCAGCTGCTGGGTCCCTCCGGCTGCCGTCTCCAGGGAAGTCGTAGGCAGGATTTGCTGGCGGGTCAGAGGGAAGACAATCCCGTGCAGACAAGTGAGACTGCACCTGGTATCTCGTGGCTATGGCACACAGCAGGCAATAAGGCAGTGGGCGTGCAGTGGGATGCACGGCTGCACGGGGAGTCTGAGCCCCGCAATGACAGGCTTAAGTGAGTGCATGAGGAATGCTGGCATGTGAATGCACCTCTATTTATGAACTGTGGGCCGAGATCAATGTTGTCATTGGCCACCAATTGGGCTTGCAGTCAGCCAACCTTGCCAGAATAGGCAAGGAGCCACAGGCCTGGACTTTCCAAATATGGGGCTCACATGGGCCTAGCACCCGGCAAGTGTGAGCTACGCACGGGGGGGGGCTTACACAACCTGAAGCCTGGGCAGGCCAGACTCCACGTGGCACCAGGCCTGTTGTGCCCCTCTGTGCTGGCCATGTGCTCACCCCTGATTGAGAAGCAGGAAAAACATGTCCAGGCAAGGCAAGGCATACGCAAGGCTGTTTTCGGGCCCATGGGCCCTCCACAGCAGGTTTATGTCTTCATTCCCCAGCATGGAAAGAGTTCAGGGAGAGTTGCTGTCTGCTGTTCTTGAGCAGCTGTCTTGCTAGCTGGCGTGAGCTCTTATGGCAGGCTTTCACACATACACAGAAGACCAAGAGCAGTACACAGTCTGGCCCTGGGTAGATTTAGAGCAGTATATAAATAGAAAATGTAGAATTATGTTGTATTTGCAAGAGGCTTCTAGTTCAGAGCATCACAGCTATAGCCACGTTACTACTGTTGGCTTTTCAGGACATTTCCTTACCAATTTTCTGCATAACTCTTAAGTTCTGAAACATTGCAAGGTCATTACAGTGAAGCATTGTGCCACCATCTCTGTTGCTGAAGCATTCAGAGGCAGTTGAAGCTTCCTGTTTTAGCCTGGATTATAAAGAGGTTTGGTCCGAAGGGAAAGCAGAGCCTGTCATCACTGCGAACAGTCTGTGAATCATGCTGGAGACAGTTCTGACATCATCTGGGATACCAAAAAGGGTTTCATCAGTGGCTAAAGTGGATCTTTGAAGCTATTCATTTTGCTACCCTTCTGCCATCCCAGATTTAGTGTAAATCCCACAATCTCTTCCTGGCTTGAGGATGGCAGGACACATTTTGGTGACCCATCATTGGAGCTTTTTTTCTGCTGAAAACATTGGTGGGTTTGGTTGATGATACAAAATCTGAAGTGCAGTTGAGAATAACTATATTAAACTGGTTCTGTCAGGCAACCAGGGACACAAGAGGATACAGCCTCAAGCTGCACCAGGTCAGGATTAGGCTGAATATTAAGTAGATGTTCTTCACAGAAAGAGTGATTGGCTATTGGAATGGGCTGCCTAAAGAGGTAGTAGAGTCACCATCCCTGAGGGTGTGTAAAAGGAGACTGGATGAGGCACTTAGTGCTATGGTTTAATTAATTAGAAGGTGTTGGGTGCTAGGTTGGACTCAGTGAGGGAGTTAAGGGTGTTCAGTCTGGAGAAGAAAAGGCTCTGAGGTGACCTTATTTTGGTCTTTCAGTATCTTAAGAAGGCCTGCAAGAAAGTTGGGGAGGGACTCTAGGCTGTCAGGTAGTGATAGGACTAGGGGGAATGGAACAAAGCTAGAAATGGGGAGATTCAGACTGAATGTTAGGAAGAAATTCTTCACCATGAGGGTGATGAGACCCTGGAATGGGTTGCCCAGAGAGGTGGTGGAAGCCTCATCGCTAGAGGTGTTTAAGGCCAGGCTGGATGAGGCTCTAGACAGCCTGATGTAGTGTGAGGTGTCCCTGCCCCCGGGCAGGGGGATTAGAATTGGATGATCCTTGTGGTCCCTTCCAACTCTTACTGATTCTATGATTCTGTGATCTCAAAGGTCTTTTCCAGCCTGGTTCATTCTGTGATTCTGTGATAAACATGGAATTCAATCTGATATCCTCTTCTGAGTGTCAAATTTCTGGAATGAGTAAACTGGATGTACTGAAAAATACTTTGGAACACCACATGTGAGAAGGTGTAACTGGAATGGGCTGCCCAGGGAGGTGGTGGAGTTGCCATCCCTGGAGGTGTTCAAGCAAAGCCTGGATGAGGCACTTAGTGCCATGGTCTAGTTGACTGGATAGGGCTGGGTGCTAGATTGGACTGGATGATCTTGGAGGTCTTTTCCAACCTGGTTGATTCTATGATTCTGTGCTTAGCCAACAACTGACAGGTGTTGGCATTGTTTAGTTGTGTGTGCTGTAATGTGTGGGCAATCTAAGCATCTAGAATATTGCTTTATGGGATTATCTTTTGGTGCCTGAATATCTGTTTGGACCCAGAAATGCATGGTAAATATGAAAGCTCTTTTGAAAAGTCTGGTCAACAATAAAAATGTACCTTGCCAATGAGGTATTTACTGAAGCCTTTTGAAGCTCAAAGCCTGAATAAGCAAAACAAGATGCAAAAGTTGTCCCAGTTACGGTTCAAGTGTGATTCTGCATCTTTGTATTATATTTAGGTAGCATATTGGAATTATAGAATTGTACTAAAGAAAGATTTGGTGAAAACTCTGCTGCCCTGATATTTTGCAAAGAGTTACTGAAAATAAGTTAAGTGTGAAGCATTTCCCAGATGGCAAAAAAATTCACTCCAAGGAATTTAAATCGATACTCAAAATGTTGCTGTGTTCATGAAGCTCCCTTTGCATCTTTAAAAAGAAATTTTCAGTGTACCCTAATCACTGCCATTTGTGCTGCAATTTATTGTGGGGAAGATTAAATGAACACAAGAAATGCAGGTGGAAATTTGCTCTCTTTCTCCCCGCATTAAAAACTTGCAGTATAATATCCTCATCTTTCAAGTTTTGACCTATTTTTTGTTCTATTAGCATGAAACTGAGCTTTCTTCAGGGAAACATCAGTAAAACATCATGCCCTTGTGAAGCAACTGTCAGTGTTAATTTAGCTGCAGAGACATTTCCTTCAGTGTAAGCAAGATTTCCTACAATCTCTTGATGTAAATTTTGGTTTAAAAAGACAATATTTTTAATCAAAGCATTCATTACTGGGCTTGAAATATCTGAGTCAGTTTAGGATGGCAGACTAAGACAGCCCTCCCTTCAAATTCCTAAACACTGCAGTAGTCTCACTGGTTTAAATTGTTTTGCTCTCTAAGGTGCTGGACTTCTTTTTTTTTCCTTTCCAAATTTCATATATCATTTTGTTATCTAACATGGAACAGGTTGCCCAGGGAAGTTGTGGATGCTCCTTCCCTGAAGGGATTCAAAGCCAGGCTGGATGAAACATTGAGTGACCTTTTCCAGTGGGAGGTGTCCCTGCAGGGGGTTGGAACTAGATGATCATTGAGGTCCTTTCCAACCTAAAGCATTCTATGATTTGATGTGTGCTGCATGTAGGCTGAGACAACGCAAGTAATGTTTACTTGATGGAAAAAACAGAAGCATGTAGATTTAATTGGGCATTCTTGGATGTCTCTTCCGATATGGTTGATTCTATATTTCTATTGTCAGCACAATAGACAGAACTAATTCTTACAATAAATGGCATGTTCATGTGTCATACACTGATAAAGCAAAATGAAGTGCCTCCATAATTAAATAGAATAGAATCAATCTGGTTGGAAGAGACCTCCAAGATCATCCAGCCCAACCTAGCACCCAGCCCCATCCAGTCAACCAGACCATGGCACTAAGTGCCTCATCCAGGCTTTTCTTGAACACCTCCAGCGACGGTGACTCCACCACCTCCCTGGGCAGCCCATTCCAATGCCAATCACTCTCTCTGTAAAGAACTTCCTCCTAACATCCAGCCTATACTTCCCCTGGCACAACTTGAGACTGTGTCCCCTTGTTCTGTTGTTGGTTGCCTGGCAGAAGAGACCAACCCCCACCTGGCTACAGCCTCCCTTCAGGTAGTTGTAGACAGCAATGAGGTCTGCCCTGAATCTCCTCTTCTCCAGGCTAAACAATCCCAGCTTCCTCAGCCTCTCCTCATAGGGTTTGTGTTCCAGACCCCTCACCAGCTTTGTTGCCCTTCTCTGGACACGTTCCAGCACCTCAACATCTCTCTTGAATTGAGTGGCCCAGAACTGGACACAGTACTCAAGGTGTGGCCTGACCAGTGCTGAGTACAGTGACAGAATAACCTCCCTTATCCTACTGGCCACACTGTTCCTGATCCAGGCCAGGATGCCATTGGCTCTCTTGCCCACCTGGGCACACTGCTGGCTCGTGTTTAGCTGCTATCTATCAGCACCCCCAGGTCCCTTTCTGCCTGGCTGCTCTTCAGCCACTCTGTCCCCAGCTTGTAGTGCTGCTTGGGGTTGTTGCAGCCAAAGCATAGGACCCTGCCCTTGGCCTTGTTAAATCTCATCCTGTTGGCCTCTGCTCACCCATCCAGCTTGTCAAGGTCCCTCTACAGGGCTCTCTACCCTCCAACAGAGCAACACTTACTCCTAATCTGGTGTCATCTGATATAACTTAATTTCTAGAAGGAAGTACATTGCTTAATTTCTAGACTAGAAAAATATTTGCTGCTGTTCCTAATTCTTCTGAATTGTTTCCGTTGAGTTTATTCAGAGGTGGTAGTTAAAACATGTTTGATGAGATTTGGATCAAAGCAGCAGTTGTTCAAATGACAGTACTTCTAGGTATTAATTTATTTGCTTTTTGCAAGGAGATGTATTGCAGACATTTCTGTGTACAGATAGCACAGCAGTGTGAAAGCCAGCAATATAAGCTTTCCAGTTTGTGCTGCTGAGAAATGAAAGAGCTGTTTAAAGAAGAGGAATGGTCTGGGTTTGTTTTTTGCAAGCTGACAGTAGAATACTAGAGGAAAACCTGCAAAATGAAGCAACTAACCCGATTCATTTTATAAAGCAACCAAAGATGAGACTCTTGCAACAATCATTCTTTAAAAAAAATAATAATGCAGGAGTATTAATTTCTATTCCTCTTAAAAACTGAAGTATGGATCCAGATTTCTTGAGCATTTATATCAAATAAAGAGAGAAAGACAGGCATATATCCAACAGTAGAGAAGTATGTCTGACTGTAAGCTACCCTTTGACACACCAGGAGATTTATAATTGTTTTCTCTTTAAAGAGACGTAGGCTCATACCTCTAGTAAGTGTAAAATGCAGCCACTCTAGTAGCTGATATTGTCAGATTCCTTATTAGTGGAAATCATACATAAATAAATGAGTTATGTATGTTTGGCATGTGGCTCAGAAACTGGGTTAAATTCTAGCTCTTAGAATTATACATTAAAACTACGATATGAAATGAAGAGATGTCAGCAGCTTCTTTATCTGCTCTAATATTTGCCTGGTTGTTATGATTTAGGTTATTCCTCTGCATTTAATATTGTGGAAATGAATTGTTCTCAGATACAGTTCCTGGGAATCAACCACTGTTTTCCTCACATCTTTATTACTGATTTGCTGGTCGTTAGATGGAGTCTCTCTCTTTCTAAAACACAAGAAATGAATCTGCTGTTTTTCTAATTCAATTGAATATGCTAAATACCAAGCTCCTGGCTGGGAACCTGTATTGACTCTTCAATTGCTTCTGTAGTCTTTTCAGCTTAATATACCTTTCCCTCTTTGTAAAATGGATTCATGAGGCACTTAGTCCTATGGTCTGTTTGACTGGATAGGGCTGGGTGCTAGGTTGGATTGGATGATCTTGGAGGTCTCTTCCAACCTGGCTGATTCTATTCTATTCTATTCTATTCTATTCTATTCTATTCTGTTCTATTATATTCTATTCTATTTGTTTAAATGAAATTCAGAGGATTAGGAAAGGCTACAGTCTTTAATATACAGCTATAGAATGAGCACTAAAATTAGAGCTAGGTTGGTTGTAAATACTACTTTAATGCAGAAGAAGTAATATTAATGCTACAGTTTATATTCTTTATTACTAATGCATACTTAAACAGCACATCTATATATCTGTACTGCAAATTATTTCTTTTTTTGGTGAGACATAACCAGAACTATATAAAAAATGGCAGGGGCTGCCAGGACTGTGCTGTGACTATCTTGATTAAGTAGAATACTACCAGTGCTTAGATTGCAGTGCAATCTAAGGCTGTGCACTGCTGTTCAGGACATTTGTGGTGGGATGAGAATCATAGAATCAGCTAGGTTTGAAGAGACCTCCAAGATCATCCAGGCCAACCTCGCACCCAGCCCTAGCCAATCAACCAGACCATGGCACTAAGTGCCTCATCCAGGCTTTGCTTGAACGCCTCCAGGGATGGTGACTCCACCACCTCCCTGGGCAGCCCATTCCAATGCCAATCACTCTCTCTGCCAACAACTTCCTCCTAACATCCAGCCTAGATCTGCCCTGGCACAGCTTGAGACTGTGTCCCCTTCTTCTGTTGCTGGTTGCCTGGCAGAAGAGACCAACCCCCTACCTGGCTACAGCCTCCCTTCAAGTAGTTGTAGACAGCAACTACACCAACTAATCACTGCAAGACCACATAGAAAAGGGGGTGTATACTAAAAGGTACACCACACAAAATTGAGTTGATGCCTTTCTTTAGTTTTCAATATTTGGAAGCTTAATAAACTGCATTTAAGCTGTATACAGGTACATATCCGGATGTTAGGAGGAAGTTCTTTACAGTGAGGGTGGTAAGGCACTGGAATGGGTTGCCCAGGGAGGTTGTGGATGCTTCCTCCCTGGAGGTGTTTAAGGTCAGGCTGGATGAGGCCTTGGGCAAGCTGCTCTAGTGGGAGGTGTCCCTGCCTGTGGCAGGGGGTTGGAGCTGGATGATCCTTGAGGTCCCTTCCAACCTAAACCATTCTATGATTCTATTCTATGATTCTATGATATCCTATTTCTGAGCAGTTTCTTTAGATGATTTGGTTTTTAAAGACTTGTTGTGTCTTCATAACCATGACATAAGTAAATGTAAGAGATTAACAGAAGGCTTTACATCCTGTTAAAACTCTACACATTAGTAGTGTGAACAGAATAGGGAAAAAACATAGCTTAATATAATACATGGCTTCCAAAATTAAGAGTTAAATTGCTATATAACCATTGCTGGAAAATGCCAGAGAATTCTGGCAGTCATAATTGTGTATTGCTAGGATAAAATTGAGTTGCTTCTAAAAATACTTTGAGAATCTCTTTACTAGCTAACTCAAAGCCACAGATTTTAATTGCAATAAAAGGTATTAGCACTAGAATATTTAAAAAGCCTTGATGTAAATGGTCTTTTAAAGAAAATATAGAATCATAAAATCAGTAAGGATGGGAAAAGAGGCCTCTAAGATCATCATGTCCAACCATCAGCCCAACAATACCATGGCCACTAAACCGTGTCTCAAAGTTTCATGTCTATGTGTTTTTTGAACGCCTCTGGGGATGATGACTCTGCCATCTCCTTGGGCAGCTTTTCCCAATGCCTGACCACAGTTTCAGTAATGAAAATTTTTCCTAATATCAATTTTAAACCTTCTCTGGCACAACTTGGTGCCATTTCCTCTTGTTTTGTCACTAGTTACTTGAGAGAAGAGACCAATACCCACCGCGCTCCAGGGAGTTGTAGAAAGTAGTAAGAATCATAGAATCAACCAGGTTGGA
>WAAF01000665.1:42106-52721 GCA_013400475.1 Tricholaema leucomelas
CCCTCTCCAGTGCCCACCCTCCGCCCCCACCCGCGGGCATGGCCCCTGCCCCGTGGGGCCCCCCAAGCCCTCTTCTGGGTGCCCCCCGTGACACAGCGTGGGCAGGGGGGGCTGGGGGGGGGTCTCTCTCCCCTCCGCCGCCGCTGCCTGAGTCCCCTTCCCCAGCCCCGTCCGCGGCACATCTGGCAGCGGCCGCAGGCGCACATCTGGCGGCGGCTCCGGCACAGCTGGGAGGGAACTGCTGCGCCAGAGGCTAAATTTAACCGCGGGGAGGGGGGGGCCGGGGACAAGACGGAACACGCCTGGCACACGCGTGTGCACGGCCCACACGTGGGCACATGCCAGGCCTGGACGTGTCACGCACGGTGCCTGGGGACCCCCGCTCGGAACCCCTCCCGTCCTAGGGCGCGCACGGGGAGGGGGAGCGGCGCTGGCGGCGCACGCGTGGGTGGGCGCAGACAGATGCGCACGGACCCCCCCCCCCTCCCCAGGTGCCCTGCCACAGGTGTTCAGGGCACACGCGGGAGTGCGCCCCCCAGATGTGCGCCCCCAAGTCCCGGGCAGACGGGAGTGCAGCCAGATGTGCCCGCCCAGATGTGCACCACCCACGGGTGTCCCTGTGAGCATCTGGGGGTGCCCGAACGCGTCTGGGCACATCTGGATGCGAGCACCTGGATGTGCACATCTGGGGGTGCACTCCGCTCTGAACAGCTGCTCAGGCACCCCCAGATGTGCACAGATGTGCTCAGACACCTCCAGGTGTGCGCCCCCAGATGTGCACAGATGTGCACAGACACCCCCAGGTGTGCACAGACACCCCCAGGTGTGCACCCCCAGATGTGCACAGATGTGCTCAGACACCCCCAGATGTGCACCCCCAGCTGCTCCCTCTTGCACACTCCCACACTCACTCTCGCACTCACACTCGCACCCATGCTCACACTCACACTCACTCTTGCACACTCACACCTGCTCACACATCTGTTCACACTCACACTCACACTCACACTCTTGCACGCTCACTCTTTGCAGAGTTGCACACACTCACGCTCACACTCACACTCACACTCACATACCCACACTCTCGCTCACTCACACTCTTGTTCATTCACTCACCCATGCTCACACTCACCCCTGTTCATACTCACTCCCATTCACACTCACTCCTCTTCACCCTCACTCCAGTTCACACTCACTCACCCTTGCGCCCTCACTCCCATTCACCCTCACTTCAGTTCGTACTCACTCCAGTTCACCCTCACTCCACACTCACCCTCGCACCCTCACTCCCATTCACTCTCCAGCTCACACCTACCCTTGCACCCCCACTCCAGTTCATCCTCACTCCACACTCACTCCCGTTCCCACTCACCCTTGCACCCTCACTCCCATTCACCCTCACTTCAGTTCACACTCACTCCACCCTCACTCCCATTCACCCTCACTCCACCCTCCCTCCCATTCCCTCTCCCTCCCCCTCACCCTCCCTCCACACTCACTCCCATTCACTCTCACTCCCACTCACCCTCACTCCAATTCACCCTCACTCCACACTCACTCCCATTCACTCTCACTCCCATTCACCCTCACTCCACCCTCACTCCCACTCACCCTCACTCCACACTCACTCCCATTCACCCTCACTCCCGCTCACCCTCACTCCACCCTCACTCCCACTCACCCTCACTCCACCCTCACTCCCGCTCACCCTCACTCCCCGCCCCGTGCCGTGGGTGCCCGGCGGTGCCCGGCGGTGCCCGGCGGTGCCCGGCGCTGGGGCTGGCAGAGCTGGAGGCCCAGAGATGTCCTTTCTAGGGCATGGCCGCGCGGGGCTGGCACTGCCCCGCTCCGGACGCCGCATTCCTGCCGCCTGACTCAGCCCTGCCGCCGCCTCCCGCTGCTGCGCCATGCCAGGCGGCCGCGGCACGGCGCTGGGCACCGCGCAGGGCACCGCGGCGGGCACCGGGCAGCCCGGACTGGCACCGCCTGCGCTGTGGTGCGGCCCGGGTCGGGGTGGATGGCACAGAGCGGTGCGGGGCGGGGGGGGGATGTGGCAGGGGGTGGTGATGCAACACGGCCCAGACTGGCACGGTGTGTGCCAGGGGGTGGCACGGCATGGCATGGAGTGGTGCTGTGATATGGCACAGCATGGCATGGGCAATACAGCCCAGACTGGCACGGTGTGTGCCAGGGGGTGGCACAGCAGTGGTGTGATGTGGCACAGCCTGGCAATGTTCTATGGCACAGAGTGGGCCATGGAGTGGCACAGCCTGGCATGGAACAGTGGTGTGATATGGCACAGCTTGGCAATCCAATGTGGCACAGACTGGCACAGTGTGTGCCAAGAAGGGGCACATCATAGCATGAAGCAGTGCTGTGGCACAGGGGTGGCACAGTGGCATGGGCTAGCATGGCACAGGCCAGGGGTGTGATATGGCACAGCCTGGTACAGTGCTATGGCACAACATGGCACAGGAAGAGCATGGCATGGCACAGAGTGGCATGGAGCAGCAGTGTGATATGGCACAGCCTGGCACAGAGGTGACTGGCACAGCACAGGGTGCATGGCACAGAGTGACAGCTCCTCCAGCTACCCCTGCACCCTGCTCCTCATGGCCTGGGCACTGGGGTGCCAGGGCGCTGGGGCCGTGGGGCACTGGGGCCGTGGGGCAGAGGGAGCCGTGGGGCAGAGGGAGCCGTGGGGCACTGGGGCCGTGGGGCACTGGGACCGTGGGGCAGAGGGAGCCGTGGGGCACTGGGGCCGTGGGGCAGAGGGAGCCGTGGGGCACTGGGGCCGTGGGGCAGCAGCAGCCGTGGGGCACTGGGGCCGTGGGGCAGAGGGAGCCGTGGGGCACTGGGGCCGTGGGGCAGAGGGAGCCGTGGGGCATTGGGGCCGTGGGGCAGCAGCAGCAGCCGTGGGGCGGTTGCCGGTCTGGGATTTCCCTTCCCCTCCCACGCCCGCGCTCCCTTCCCGGCTCCTTCCTTCCTCGCCCGGGGCACGCCCGGACCCCCCCGGACCCTCCCGGACCCCCTCCGAGCTCTCCCCCTTCGGTCCCGCTGCCTCCCGGCCCCACGCCGCGGGGTTTTGGGGGGGACACGGGGACACAGTTCCCAGAGGCCCCGGGAAGGCCCTCGCCGGCGGTGCGGCGGGGCCGGCGCCGTGGGTCGGTGGCACGGGGCCGTGGGTCGAGACCGTGGGTCGGCGGCGTTGCCCCGCGACGCTGTTTGTGTGGGGCTGAGTCACGCCGTGAGTCACCGGCAGCACCGGGGCTGGCAGGCACCCACGGGAGCCCCACGGCACCACCGGGGCGGGGGCCCCCCCACGCAGCGCACGCAGGGGGTGTCCCCGCAGCTCGGGTGGGGGTGTCCCCGGGACGGTGTCCCCGAAGGGTATCCCCCGAGGCGGGGGGAGGGGGTGGGGAGGTGTGGGGCAGTGGGGGTGGCGCAGTCAGGTGCCCACATGAGACCCCCCCACAAAGCCCCCACCCCACTCGGGACCCCTTTCCTAAAGGGAGGNGCTGAGCCCCCCCCGTGCCCCCCAACACGTGGACCCCCCCTCGGCAGGCGGCGAGATGCCCTCCCCCCGGCCTGGCACCGCTTCCATTGGCAAGTGCCAACTTGCTGGGCACCGGTGAGTCACCGGCGCTGCCTTCCCACCGCGCCCGGGCGGTGCCGGTAGGGCCACGCCGAGCCCGCGGCAGCACCGGCGGCGCTGGCACGGTGTGGGGACTGGCACGGGAGGGTGGCACTGGGGGTGAGGGACGGCGGAGTTGCGTGGCAAAGCTGCTGCGTGCCACCGCGCGTAGGGCAGTGCCAGCGTGGTCCCGCCACGGGCGCCACTGCTGCACCAGGCCACCCTCAGGCACACCAGGGCGTGCCAAGCACGGGGCCTGGCACAGCGATGCCAGCCTGCGGTTGCAGCAGAGGCTTGCCCGGGCAAGTGCCAGCACCAGGGTGGCAAGCGCGGTGGTGCCGGTACTAGCCTGGGGGCCAGCGCTGCCAACCGGCCCCAGCTGGCACCATGATGCTGCTGGCATGGCACAGTCACCCGGTCCAGAGCCAGTCCTGGTGGCACAGCTTGGCACAGGGCGGCAGACCCTGGACCTTGCCCAGACCTGGGCCTCTCTCCTTGCTCTTGGTGTCCCAGGGTCTGCTGTGCCAGGCCGTGCCAGGCCGTGCCAGCCACATGCCGCTGCCACTACACTTCCCTCGCTTCCTCAGCCCCTGGGGGCGGCTTTGGGCTCCAGCTGGGGGTCCCCCGAGCCCCCCAGACCCCTCCAGAGCCGCTCCGGACCCGGAGCGCGGCAGCAGCGCAGGGGTTAAGCCCCCAGCCTCGCTCCCGACCAATGGGAAGTCACTGAGTGGGTGTCGCTCCCCGGCTGGCCAATGAGAGGCGGCGGCAGGCGGGACCGAAGGTGAGGTGGGCGGAGCGGGACGCAGGCCCCCTGAGGGGGCGGAGACCGAGAGCGCGAGCAGCCAATCAGAGCCGGCGGGGCGGGGCGTGGGGTGCCGCTGGCCTGAGCTGACCCCCGCGGCCCCCTCCCCGCGGGCAGCGGCGGGGCCGGGAGGACGGAGCCGAACCCCAGGCCCCGTGGCAGGGATCCCCCTCGGGCCCCGGGGCTGTGACAGCTCCCAGCGGCGCGACACGGCCCCGACCCTCGGCGTCCCTCCCCTTTCTCACACCCCGCCGGGATAAAACCCGGGGGGAAGGCACCGGAGACTGCCGTGAGCCCCCTGCTACCGTGACCCCTCCTTGCCCGCTGCCTTCCCCTGGCACCGGCACAGCCGCGGAGCAGCTCTGGCTTCGAACACCTCCGGTTGGTGGTGGTGGTGGAGGGGGGAAAGCCTCCCTTGGATATTCTCCTGCTCTCCCCGTGCCAGGCTGCGGTGGCACCGCGGGCACACCACAGCCCTGCTTTGTGATGCCCTCCCCAGCCCCTGGCACTCATCTGGTAACCACCACCAGGGCTCTTCGCCCCCCCACACTGGGCACAACCAGAAGAGCCCAACTCCCGCTGGCACAGAGGCCAACACCTCTGCCAAGTGCTGTGGCGATGCCACCCGGAGCTGCGGGGTGCCCTGCGACCCCCTGGCCCTGACACCGCGGTGGTGCCAGCTCGTCCTTGGAAGCTCCTCACCTGGCTGCAAGCTGGCAGGCTGCTGGCAGAGAGGGCACCCCGGTGCGGCCCCGAGGAGCACAGCTCCCAACGGGCACCCCCCTCACCAGCACCCAGGGCTGGGTGGCACCGAGAGAGGCCCCAGACTCCTGCTTTGTATCCCCGGCTGGCAGCCTGAGGCCTCTCCTGGCCCTGCCAGGGGGGAGGTGGCAGCATGCCAGGGCCATCAGGGCCGCTCCGGGCTCCTTTCAGGGGCTGCTTTGCCCAATTCTGCCCTTTTCAGCCCCAAGGCCGCAGGCGGAATTGGGCTCTTTGCAGGGCACAGCTGGTGCCAGCCTGGCTAAGCGCTGCCATCTAGGCTCTATGGCGCTGCTTAATGGGGGCTCAGGGAGTGCCCCCCACCCCCTCCCGCTGCCCCGGGGCGCAGACGTCTCCGCCGCCCCGTCGAGGCAGACTCGATGTCTCCGGGGGGCGGGAGGCGGCTGGGGGCCGGCGGCGGCGATTGGGTCCCTCCCGGGGGTTCCTCCCGGGGGTGCAAACCCAGCGCACGGAGGCCAAAGCTGCCCCGAACCCGCACCGCGATGGAGCCTGTGCCAACCTTCGACGTGTGGAGAGACTACCTGGGGCTGGCAGCCCTGGTGGCAGCGCTGCGGCAGGCTGGCGGCGGCGTTGGCAGCGCCCACGAGGCGGCGGTGGCGGCGGCGGCGGTGCCACCTGGCACGGCGGCTGGCAAGTCCTGTGCCTTCTGCAGGCACAATGGGGAGTCGAAGGAGGTTTACAGCGGGCACAGCCTGAGGGACGAGGCGGGCAGGGTGCTGTGCCCGGTGCTGCGCAGCTACGTCTGCCCCCAGTGCGGTGCCACCCAGGACGGTGCCCACACGCGGCGCTTCTGCCCGCTCACTGCCAGCAGCTACACCTCGGTCTACAGCCACCCCCCACGGAAGAGGGGCAGCAAGTGGGCAGCCAGCGGGCACGGCACGGCCGGGAAGTAGCCAGGAGAGGATGGATGCCTTCGACAGCACAGGTACTGGCACCCGTTCACACCTGCCAAGCCTCAAACCGGGCACCTTGGCACCCTGGCAAAGCTTGGCTGAGGCCTTGCCATGCGGTGCCAGGCTGGGAGCCTTTGCCAGGGTTTGCCAGTTTGGGGCCCTCCAAAAATAGGGTGAGAGGGGCAGGGTTTGGGCATGGTCTAGCTCTGCTGGGCACCAGGTTGGTGACTTTGCCAGTCTGCCAAAGGAAGCTGCTTCCTTGGCATAGCTCTGCCACTTTGCCAAAGAAAGCTGCTTCCTTGGCACAGCTCTGCCAGTCTGCCAAAGGAAGCTGCTTCCCTGGCACAGCCTGGAGCTGTATCCATGCCAGGAAGGGGATCCTGGCAGCTCCTCAGGAGCCACTGGAGCTAAGTGACGGAGGGGAGGCCGTCAGTGGTTGGCACCGGGTGCCAGCCCCGGTGTGCCCGGTGGGGAGGCAGTCAGTGGTTGGCACCGGGTGCCAGCCCCATTGTGCCCGGTGCTCTCCTGCCTCTCTTCCAGGCTGCAGCTGACCTCCGGTGGCCGCGGCACGAAGCGCCGGGACCAGTCCCCTCAGTTCCTCTGCCCACCCAGGTGGCATCAGCCCCGGTTTGGTGGTCCCTGGTAGCGAGATGCCAGCGCAGACCCTGCCAGGGGGCGCTTCCAGCAGCCCCCTCTGCCTGGCACACTCCTGCCAGGCTTCAGTTCTGAGTTCTGAGTTGGTTTGTTGCTTTTTGATCGATTCGGCGTTGGGTGCCCAAGGGCAGCGCCGGCCCCTGGTCCCGACTGGCAGGGTGCCTGTGCCCTGGCCGGTGCCCAGGGTGCCAGGCCAGCCCGAGTGGCTGCTGCCCTCGCCCCCAGTGCCCAGTTTGCCTGCCGTTGGCACGGTTTTATTGTTGCTCTTTGCCGTTAATAAAGCTCTGAGCCCCCAGCCCGGGGCCGCAGCTGGCACCCACCTGGCTCTAGGGCTCCTTCCACCTCCTCCCGGGGCAGGCTGGCACCGCCCCGGGGCAGGCTGGCACCGCCCTGCTGCCCGCCCGCCGGCTCCGCCTCGCCTTCGGCCTCCTCAGCGCCTCCAGCCCGCGGTGCATGCTCATTGCCAGGCGGCTGCGGGCAAGGGGGCAGCCAGTTAGTGCCCCTGGCACTGCCCAGCCTCCAAGCCCTCCCCTTCCCCTCAGTCCCTGGCTTGGGTAGTGCCTACTTGAGGTGGGAGAGCTCCTGGATGAGGCCGCAGATGGCATCGGTGGCATCCTCCCTGCTGCCAGGTGGTGAGCCTGGCACTGCTGGCACCTCGGCTGCGGCACTGGGGAGAGAAGAGGAAGGTTCCCGAGTGCCCAAATGAGAGGCTGGCACCACCCCAGCTGGCACCTCCCCGTGGTGGGGCTCAAGTCACCCACCTGGGCTGTGGTGGGGCTGGGCCAGGCCCCTCGGTGGGCACCTGCAGCTCTCTGGCATCGCCAGGGACAGGCTGTGGGGGGAAGCTGGAGTCATGGTGCTGCCACCTCCAGGGGTGCCACCCCTAGGGGTGCCCCCAGAGGTCCCTTTCAGGACCCAGAGGAAGCCTTTTAGGACCACATTTAGTATCTGGGGAGGAGGCTGCCTGGCACCTCAGCCTCTCTAGGGGGGGTTGGCACCTTGGGGGGGGGGGTTGGCACCTGCTGTGGCTCTGCCTGCTGCTCCTCGGCTGAACCAGTCTCATCCTGGGGCTCTGTGGTGCCCACGGCCGGGGACTGCACGGTGCCAGCTGGCCCTGGCACCACGGTAGCAGGGGGCATGCCCTCGGTGATCTCAGGATCAGGCTTTACCACCTGCTCCCTGCCGCCTTCCTCTGCCACACCTTCACCTTCCTCCTTGCCCACAGGGTCTGTGCCACCTGGGAGCCCCAGAGCTGGCACCGTGCTGGGGGCACCAATGGGGGCATTGCCCCCTCTGGCCTCTGCTTGTCCTTCTCCTGGTGCTTCCCGGGGGAAATCTTCCTGGCACTGGGAGCAGCTCACTGCATTGTTGGCATTGGCAGCACTGCTGCCCTCCAGCTGGGCACTGCTGCCCTCTGCCATGGGGTCTGCAGATGTGGCACAGACCTTTGGAAGCTCCACAAAGATGCTGGCACCAGGAGGGCTGCAGCAGGACCTGGTCTCAGTCTCCAGGTTGGCACCAGCAGGGCTGCAGCAGGACCCTGTCTCAGTTTCCAGGTTGGCACCAGCAGGGCTGCAGCAGGACTTGGGCTCAGTCTCCAGGTTGGCACCAGCAGGGCTGCAGCAGGACTTGGGCTCAGTCTCCAGGTTGGCACCAGCAGGGCTGCAGCAGGACTTGGGCTCAGTCTCCAGGTTGGCACCAGCAGGGCTGCAGCAGGACTTGGGCTCAGTCTCCAGGTTGGCACCAGCAGGGCTGCAGCAGGACTTGGGCTCAGTCTCCAGGTTGGCACCAGCAGGGCTGCAGCAGGACTTGGGCTCAGTCTCCAGGTTGGCACCAGCAGGGCTGCAGCAGGACTTGGGCTCAGTCTCNGCTTCCCGGGGGAAATCTTCCTGGCACTGGGAGCAGCTCACTGCATTGTTGGCATTGGCAGCACTGCTGCCCTCCAGCTGGGCACTGCTGCCCTCTGCCATGGGGTCTGCAGATGTGGCACAGACCTTTGGAAGCTCCACAAAGATGCTGGCACCAGGAGGGCTGCAGCAGGACTTGGGCTCAGTCTCCAGGTTGGCACCAGCAGGGCTGCAGCAGGACACGGTCTCAGTCTCCAGGTTGGCACCAGCAGGGCTGCAGCAGGACTTGGGCTCAGTCTCCAGGTTGGCACCAGCAGGGCTGCAGCAGGACCCAGTCTCAGTCTCCAGGTTGGCACCAGCAGGGCTGCAGCAGGACACGGTCTCAGTCTCCAGGTTGGCACCAGCTGCCTCTGGCTGCTCTCTGCTCCCCTCTTCCTGCTGCTCTCCTCCAGCTGCCACCTTGGACATGGCATCAGACTCCTCTCCCTCAGTGTTTCTCACAGGCTGTGCCTCCTGGCTCTGGCTGGCATCACCTTGCTGCCCACACAGGTTAATTCTCTCTTCATAGCAGTAAGGCTCAGGCTCCTGTGCCAGTGGGCAGCTGGCAGAGCTCCAGCCTGGAGCATCCATAGGGAAAGGCAGCTCTGTGCCAGCTGCTCCCTTAGAGCCATGCTGGAGGGCACTGCCAACCTCCCCTGTTCCATGTTCAGCCTCCAGCTCTTCACCAGTCCCTCTGTGCTGCTCCACCATGCTCTGATCCTCTCCTGCCACCCAAGATGCCCTCTGTGGTGGCTCCATCTGGGCTGCCACTGCTGGCACCGTGCTCGAGTCTCTCCCTCCCTGCAACAACACAGCCCTGGCATCATTGCCCCACTAATCCCCCCCAACCTGGGCTACTTCTGCCTCTGCTGGCACCTGTGCCAGGCCAGAGGACTTCCTCACCCCCACGTTTTGGTGCCAAGCCCAGCACCAACACACCTGTGCCAAGGGGTTGGCATCCTGGCGCTGCTCCGGGGCCACTTCACCACCACTGCTCCCACTGTGAAACTCAACAAACCAGAGCCAGCCTGGGGGCTTGCCCAGGAACCCCCCCAGCACCCACCCGTGGGACTGGGCACGGCCAGGATCCTCCCCCACCACCCACCCGTGGGACTGGACTCACCCAGGACCCCTCCACCCCCACCTGTTACCTCCTTGAGGTCTCTGCTTCGCTGCTGCCTTCACGTCCCTGTCCCTGAGGCTTCAGTTTGCCGTTGGCATCGCTGCTCTGTGCCAAGCCAGTGCCACCTGAGCCACCATCTCCGCTGGCATCCAAACCTTCCCGAGGCCGCTGCTTAGGTTTGGGGGCACAGAACTTCCCTGCGCCGCCTCCGGGGGGATGCAAAACAACTCTCAGGGGATGGAGGCGAGAAGGGCTCAGGGCAGCCTCGGGCAGGGTTCTGGGGCCCTTCACCCACCCCGAGCCCCTCAGCCCCTCCAGGCTCCTCACGGCCCCCGGACCCTCAGCCCCTCCAGGCTCCTCAGGGCTCCAGGTCCCTCACGGCCCCGGGTCCCTCACCGCCTCCGGATCCCTCACGGTCCCCGGACCCTTATCCCCTCCGGGTCCCTCAGGGCCCCAGGCGCCTCACCCGGCCCCAGCCCCCCGCTGCCCTCACCGGGCCGCTGCTCGTTCTTCCGCTTGCCCATTCTGCCGCTCGCCTGAGGGGGGAAGCAACAACAGCAGCTCCTGGACGCCTCAGCCGGAGACCTTTTGCCCTCCGCGGGGCCGCCAGCCGTTCGCCTCCGGTCATTCCCGTGCGGACCTTTGCCCCCCACCCAGGGCCCTGCCGCCCTCCCCACGGCCTGGGCCAGAGGGACCAAACCCCCTCGGTCCTGAGGCGAAAGAGGCTCCACCGTGGCCCTTTCCCACCCTTCAGGCCAGGCCAGGCCAGGCCAGGCCAGGCCAGGCCAGGCTGCTCCGCTCCGCTCCGCTCCGCTGCCCCCGGGCCGGGGCCGGGGCCGGGGC
>WAAF01000666.1:0-13858 GCA_013400475.1 Tricholaema leucomelas
CACCACTACTGACAGCTGCCAACTGGATGTGAATTCCCAAGTGGAAAGAGAGGTCAGAAATGTTTCTTTACATTCAGGAAAGATCATGTTTTAAAGATCATAGTGGTTTGTGAGGAGAAAATGACCCTGCCACTGATGTGCCTTCTTCTTTCTCCCAGGGTATTTGAAGCTTTGGCAGCTCAGCAAGCCTCAGCTCTCAGGATATGATGCCATTTTCGTGGATGAAGCTCAGGACTGCACTCCAGGTGAGTGGTGACAGAAGACAGAGCTGCAGCCTTCCTAAGCACTTTCCAGAGATGTTCTTGTGCCCAAAGGCATGTGAGAAGTCACTTTTCATCTCTAACACTGTAACTGCTGACCCTCTGCTTGCTCATAGAATCTTGCAGATTCAGTAAGGCAGTTTGGAAGTAGGCCAGAAGGTTACTTCTCCACCAGCTTGAGGGGCTGCTTTCAGTTGCTTTGGACATTCTGACATGTTGTCCAGACTCTTTTGCTGCTGCTTTGCTGCTCACATAGGAAACCAGAACATGTATAAAACCAAGAACATGGTGTGTTTCCAAAGAGCTATGAAATGTACACAGCAGCAGAGCTGCTCCATCCATGCATTCCCAAAGAGCTATGAAATGTACACAGCAGCAGAGCTGCTCCATCCATGCATTCCCAAAGAGCTATGAAATGTACACAGCAGCAGAGCTGCTCCATCCATGCATTCCCAAAGAGCTGAGCTATGAAGTGTACACAGCAGCAGAGCTGCTCCATCCATGCATTCCCAAAGAGATGAGCTATGAAATGTACACAGCAGCAGAGCTGCTCCATCCCTTCCCAGCAATGGGTGCAGATCTTGTCCCTGCCTTCCACCATCCTGGGGATTCCTCAGTCAGATAACAGAAAGCTGTTGGCCTTCTCTGCTGGAGTTATGGAGAGAAGCTCTGTTGTAAAGTTGAGTTGGTTATGTGAAAGGATCTAAATGGACCAGACTGTGTGCTGAGGAGGAAAAGGAGTGGAATAAGGTCTGGTCTTTGCATCAAGTTTGCAGGCAATGCCTGAGGGATGAAATGTCATCTAGAGGGACCTCAAAAGCAGAAGTGGGCCTGTGTGAACCTCATCAGGTTCAACAAGGCCAACTGCCAAGGTCCTGCACATGGGTCAGGGCAACCCCTGGTATCAATCAAGGCTAGGGGATGAAGGGCTAAAGAGCAGCTCTGTGGAGGACTTGGGGGTGCTGGGGGGTGAAAAGCTGGACAAGAGCTGGCACTGTGAGCTCACAGCCTGGAGCCAACTTGTCTTGGGCTGATCCCCAGCAGCGTGGGCAGCAGGTGCAGGGAGAGGATTCTGGCTCTGCTGAGAGCCCACCTGCAGTGTTGGGGCCAGCTCTGGAGTCCTCAGTACAGCAGACATGGACCTGTTGGAACAGGGCCAGAGGAGGCCACAGCAGTGATGGGAGGGATGGAAGCCCTCTGCTGTGAGGCCAGGCTGAGAGTTGGGGTTGTTCAGCCTGGACAAGAGAAGTCTCCAGGGAGACTTACAGGAGGCCTTTCAGGATATAAAGAGGATGAGAAGGAAGCCAGGGATGGACTTTTTAGCAGAGCCTGTTGTGATAGGACAAAGGGCAATGGTTTAGACTAAAAAAAGAAGACTTAGATGAGATCTAAGGAAGATTTTTTTTTTCCACTGAGGTTGGTGAGATCCAGTCCCAGGTTGCTCAGAGAGGTTGTAGATGTCCCATCTCTGGAACCACTCCAGGTCAGGTTGTTTGGGGCTCTGAGCAACCTGCTCTGGTTGCAGATGCCCTTGCTGACTGTAGGGGATTGGACTAGGTGGGTGACCCAAAGCATTCTCTGATTCTACATTAGATCAGCCAAAAGGCTTCTTCAGACCATGTCCCACCTGTGCTCTTTGGAGGGATGGGGTCTCATGAGGGTTTGGCATCACTGAACCATGGCCAGGCTTGGCTGAAGTGGCCTGAAGGGCTTGCTGAGGTGTGTGTTGAGTCACTGTGCACACATCCAGGTCACTGGGGACGGGTGGTGGGCTCACAAGTGTGGGATTAAGATGCTGTGCAGCTCCAGTCCAGGAGAGAAGACCATCAGACTGAAAGAGTGGGAGGACATTTGCAGAGCTGTCAGTCAGCAGCACACTTGCTTTGCTCCTGACCAACTTATTGTCTCTCTGTGCAGCTGTGCTGATCTCAGCAATGTGCCCAGGTGGGCAGCAGAGCCACTGGCATCCTGGGCTGGCTCAGGAGCAGTGTGGGCAGCAGGACAAGGGAGGTTCTTCTGCCCCTGTGCTCAGCACTGCTCAGGCCACCCCTGGAGTGCTGTGTCCAGTTCTGGGCTCCTCAATTCAAGAGAGATGTTGAGGTGCTGGAAGGTGTCCAGAGAAGGGCAACGAAGTTGGGGAGGGGCCTAGAACACAAACCCTATGAGGAGAGGCTGAGGGAGCTGGGGGTGTGCAGCCTGCAGAAGAGGAGGCTCAGGGCAGAGCTCACTGCTGTCTACAACTCCCTGAAGGGAGGCTGTAGCCAGGTGGGGTTGGGCTCTGCTGCCAGGCAAGCAGCAACAGAAGAAGGGGACACAGCCTCAAGCTGTGCCAGGGGAGGTCTAGGCTGGATGTGAGGAGGAAGTTGTTGGCAGAGAGAGTGATTGGCATTGGAATGGGCTGCCCAGGGAGGTGGTGGAGTCGCCGTGCCTGGAGGTGTTGAAGCAAAGTCTGGCTGAGGTACTTAGTGCCATGGTCTGGGTGATTGGGCAGGGCTGGGTGCTAGGTTGGCCTGGATGAGCTTGGAGGTCTCTTCCAACCTGCTTGATTCTATGATTCTATGATTCAAGGGTCATCAGGCAGGAGATCTTATGCAGCTCACTCTCAGTTTGTGAGCAGGCTCCCACTTACTGCTCTGATGTTTTCCTGCAGCCATCATGGATATTGTGTGCTCACAGACCTGTGGCATCATCCTCGTGGGAGACCCTCACCAGCTGATCTACACCTTCCGAGGTGCCGTCAATACCTTCCAGACGCTGCCTCACACTCATGTCTACTTCCTCACCCAGGTAAGCTCTCAGAATCACAGCATGCTTGTGGCTGGAAGAAACCTCAACCAGGTTGGAAGAGACCTCCAAGATCATCCAGTCCAACCTATCAAATCATCTAGTCCAAGCCCCCCTGCTAAAGCAAGGTCACCCAGAGTGTAGAATCACAGAATGGTTTAGGTTGGAAGGGACCTCAAGAATCATCCAGTTCTGACCCCCTGCCATAGGCAGGGACACCTCTCACTAGAGCAGGTCACTCAAGGCCGCATCCAGCCTGGCCTTGAACACCTCCCTGGGCAACCTGTGCCAGTGTCTTACCACCCTCACTGCAAAGAACCCTTTCCTAACATCCAGTTTCAATCTCCCCTCTGCCAGTTCAAACCCATTCCCCCTCATCCTGTCATTACAAGACCTTGTCAAGAGTCCCTCCCCAGCCTTCCTGTAGACCCCTTCAGATACTGGAAGGCCACTCTAAGGTCTCCTCAAAGCCTTCTCTTCTCCAGGCTGCAGAGCCCCAACTCTCTCAGCCTGTCCTCAGAGCAGAGCTGCTGCAGCCCTCTGAGCATCTTTGCTGGCCTCCTCTGGACTGGCTCCAGCAGTTCCATGTCCTCCTGTGCTGGGGGCTCCAGAACTGCACCCAGGACTCCAGGTGGGGTCTGAGGAGAGCAGAGCCAAGGGGCAGAATCCCCTCCCTTGCCCTGTGCCCACACTGCTCTTGCTGCAGCCCAGCACAGGGTTGCTGTCTGGGCTGCACTCACACTGCAGGCTCCTGTTGAGCTTTTCATCAGCCCAGACCGCCAGGGCCTGTTCCTCAGGGCTGCTCTCAGCCATTCCTCACCCAGCCTGGATCTGTGCTTGGGATTGCACCGACCTGGTGCAGGACCTTACACTTTGTTTTGTTGAATGTCATGAGGTTGGCCTGGGCACACCTCTGCAGCCTGTCCAGGTCCAGGTGTTAGGAAACCTTGAGGAGCAACTTCCATCCCTGTTACTGCAATCCATAACCTTAGCAGCAACCCAGCCAAATGAAGGACCTAGCTCCTTTCTCACCATCTCTAGCCTTTGTCATGTCATATTTACCTGGGAAAGAGCCTTAGCAGTGGCAGTTTTTGGCGGGGGAGAGAGGCTGGAAACCACATCTTACCCTGTATGCTAGTCCCATCTCACAGCACAGCTCCTGTCACCTTGGGTTGAAGACTGACAAGGATTTCTAGGAAGAGTTTGTGGAGCTTTGGGCTCTGTTTCTATGAGAAATGCTGTCCAGAAGGCTGGTGGGAATTGTAGAGTTCCATATATAGCAATACTTCTGTAGGTTCTAACAGGTTCCTCTTCCTGCTGTTCCCTTCATATTTCCCATGTAGAGCTTCAGATTTGGTCCTGAAATAGCTTATGTTGGAGCAACCATTCTGGATGTCTGCAAGAAGATCAGGAATAAGACATTAGTGGGTGGAAACCAAAAGGGTAAGTTGTGTAGGTGCATCTCTTGGCTCAGGCAGCACTGTTCAGTAACAGGGAGTTACAGAGCTCCTGCCATGATGGTACCAAACTAGGAGGAGTGGTTGGTACCCCATCAGGCTGTGCTGCCATCCAGCAGGACCTGGCCAGGCTGGAGAGTTGGAGGAGTGGAACCTGATGAAGCTCAACCAGGGCAAGAGTAGAGTCCTGCACCTGGGAACAAAGCACCCCCTGCAGCAGTGACCTGCTGGGAAGCAGCTCTGTGGAGAAGGACCTGGGGGTGCTGGTGGACAACAAGAAGCCCATGAGCCAACAATGTGCTCTTCTTGCCAAAAAGGCCAGTGGTCTCCCAGGGAGCATGGAAAAGTGGCCAACAGGTTTGAGGGAGGTTTTTCTCCTCTGCTCTGTCCTACTGATGCCACAGCTGGAGTCCTGGGTCCAGTTCTGGGCTCCCCAGTTCAGGAGAGACAGGGAACTACTGGAGAGAGCCCAGTGGAGGGTCCACAGATGCTGAGGGGCCTGGAGCATCTCTGGGAGGAGCAAAGGCTGACAGCCCTGGGGCTGTTGAGCCTGGAGAAGAGCAGCCTGAGAGGGTGTGATGGTTTGGGAGTTACCTGCCCTCCCACTCTCATGGAATCACCCAGACTAGACTCAGGCAGCTGAAGTTAAGGAATGAAGCTTTATATTTACAGCTTAGCACAAATCCAAGCAGATACTGACAACAGTTACAGCTATAGACAGCAATAGACAAGTCAAAGGTAATAGAGGAACACAACAGCCCTCCCAGAAACCACAGTCCCCAGGAGGGGCTCCCAACCACCCTTCCACCTTCTTTCCACCCCTCTACTTTATCCCAGAGTTTGCCTTATGTGCAGGGTGAGTGTGGAGGATCAGCAAGGTGGGGTTAGAGGCAGAATTGGTTGGGTTACACAGGGAGAAAAAAGCCCTGTGACAGAGACACACACACTGACTGACTTATCTGTGTTTGTGTTCTTGCTTTTGCACATCTCAGCAAGCCTCTGAGTGAGGCAGACACTTTCCTTTTCACAGCCTAGCATCTCATTTTTCTCTTTAAAGTATTCCAGTTAGCCTCAAACTACCAGAGAGGGGATCTGCTCAATGCTCAGCAAGAGCTGGGAGTCCAGAAGATGGGGCCAGACTCTTTTCATTGGTGCCCTATGACAGGACAAGAGGCAACAGGCACAAAGTGGAAGCCAGGAGGTTCCATGTGAACATGAGGAGAAACTACTTTTCTGTGAGAGTAGTGGAGCCCTGGAGCAGGCTGCCCAGAGAGGTTGTGGAGTCTCTGGAGAGATTCCAACCCCATCTGGCCATTGTGATCCTGGGTGATCTGGGTCCATCTTCAGCACTATTGGAAAGATCTGCTCTGGTGGGGTCTGAGTGCTTAAAATCTTTATTGCAAGGGTGCTGGAGCCTTGGAGCAGGCTGCCCAATGAAGCTGTTGAGTCTCATTCTCTGGAGACTTTCAAGTCTCAGTTGGATGTCTTCCTGTGTGACCTGCCCTAGGTGACCCTGCTTTAGCACGGGGCTTAGAATCAGAGAATCAGTCAGGGTTGGAAGGGACCACAAGGAGCAGCCAGTTCCAACCCCCCTGCCATGCCCAGGGACACCCTACCCTAGAGCAGGCTGCACACAGCCTCAGCCAGCCTGGCCTGAAACACCTCCAGCCATGGGGCCTCAACCACCTCCCTGGGCAACCCATTCCAGCCTCTCACCACTCTCATGCTCAACAACTTCCTCCTCACCTCCACTCTGACTCTCCCCACCTCCAGCTTTGCTCCATTCCCCCCACTCCTGGCACTCCCTGACAGCCTCAGAAGTTTCTCCCCAGGTTTTCTGTAGCCCCCTTCAGATACTGTAAGGCCACAATAAGGTTGGACTGGATGATCTCCAAAGGTCCCTTCCATCCCCTACCATTCTATGATACTATGAAATACCCTCCCAAATACCTTCAAATACCTTCCCCATCCACTTTCCCTATGGCTCATAGAATCACAGAATCAAGCAGGTTGGAAGAGACCTCCAAGCTCATCCAGTCCAACCTAGCACCCAGCTCTATCCAATCACCTAGACCATGGCCTCATCCAGGCTTTGCTTGAACACCTGATCTAGGGTAGGGTGTCCCTGTCCATGGCAGGGAGGTTGGAACTGGATGATCCTTGTGGTCCCTTCTGACCCTGACTGATTCTATGATTCTACCTCTTCCAACCCCCACCATGCTGATACTCTGGGATAATAAAGGAAGTGTCCAGGATTAATCTTAATTTGTGAAGCTCTTTGGGTTGAGCTACTTTCTGCCTGCTCTGACTAACTGTGCATTTCTCCCTGCAGGTGATGTCAGAGGCAGCATGGAAGGGAAGGTCACAGTCCTGTCACGTAGCAATTCTAACGTGTTTGATAACGCTGTGAAGCTTACTGGGAGAGAGAGAGTGATTAAGATACATGTGATTGGGGTAAGAGGAGGTTGCCCATGTGTCTTGGACATCCCAACCTCAAGTCCTCAATCCTTTTAGCACCTGTAGCACTGACACTTTTGGTGTGGCTGACCCAAATGGTTGGACTTGACCTTTAAGGTCACAGAACCACAGAAATAATCAGGTTGGAATAAAGCTTTGAGATCATCAAAGCTATCACCTAACACCTTCTAATTAACATTACGTTGAGGAATGTGACACCCTAGCTTAGGTTGCTGAGAGGTTGTGGCTGTCCCATCCCTGGAACCATTCCAGGTCAGGTTGTTTGTGGCCCTGAGCAGCCTGTTCTGGTTGAAGATCATGGAACCAGAGAACTGTTTCAGTTAAAAAGACCTCTGAGATTATCAACTCCAACCATAGTGTCCCTGCCCATATGAAGTATAGAATCATAGAATGAACCAGGTTGGAAGAGACTTCCAAGCTCATCCAGTCCAATCTAGCACCCAGCCCTGTCCAATCAACCAGACCATGGCACTAAGTGCCTCATCCAGGCTTTTCTCATCCCTGGATGGTGACTCCACCACCTCCCTGGGCAGCCCATTCCAATGCCAATCACTCTCTCTGCCAACAACTTCCTCCTAACATCCAGCCTAGACCTCCCCTGCCACAACTTGAGTCTGTGTCCCTTGTTCTTTCTGCCTGGCTGCTCTCAGCCACTCTGTCCCCAGCCTATAGTGCTGCTTGGGGTTGTTGTGGCCAAAGTGCAGAACCCTGCACTTGGCCTTGTTCAGTCTCATCCCCTTGGCCTCTGCCCACCCATCCAGCCTGGCCAGGTCCCGCTGCAGGGCTCTGCTACCCTCCAACAGCTCTACACCTGCTCCTAACTTGGTGTAATCCACAAACTTAATGCTGCTGGACTCAATCCCCTGGTCCAGGTCATAAGTAAAGATACTGAACAGTACTGGGCCCAGTGTGGCACCCAGCTTAGGTTGCTGAGAGGTTGTGGGTGTCCCATCCCTGGAACCATTCCAGGTCAGGTTGTTTGTGGCTCTGACCAACCTGCTCTGGTTGAAGATCCTGGAACCAGAGAACTGTTTCAGTTCAAAAAGACCTCCAAGATCATCAAGTCCAACTATAATGTCCCTGCCCACATGACAGGTCCCTTCCAACTCAAACCACTCTGTGATTCTATAAAGCAAATCAGAGTGTCCTGCTCTCACTGCCCATCTGAGGGGGGCTCGATCAGGGTTCTGCACTTCAGCCACAACAACCCCAAGCAATGCTACAGGCTGGGGACAGAGTGGCTGGAGAGCAGCCAGGAGGAAAGGGACCTGGGGGTACTGGTGGATAGTAGGCTGAAGATGAGCCAGCAGTGTGCCCAGGTGGCCAAGAGGGCCAATGGCATCCTGGCCTGTATCAGGAACAGTGTGGCCAGTAGGACGAGGGAGGTTCTTCTTCCCCTGTACTCAACACTGGTCAGGCCACACCTTGAGTACTGTGTCCAGTTCTGGGCTCCTCAACTCAAGAGAGATGTTGAGGTGCTGGAAGGTGTCCAGAGAAGGGCAACAAAGCTGGTGAGGGGCCTGGAACACAAACCCTATGAGGAGAGACTGAGGGAGCTGGAGTTGTTTAGCCTGGAGAAGAGGAGGCTCAGGGCAGAGCTCATTGCTGTCTACAACTACCTGAAGGGAGGTTGTAGCCAGGTGGGTTTGGTCTCTTCTGCCAGGCAACCAGCAACAGGACAAGGGTACACAGCCTCAAGTTGTGCCAAGGGAAGTATAGGCTGGATGTTAGGAGGAAGTTGTTGGCAGAGAGAGTGATTGGCATTGGAATGGGCTGCCCAGGGAGGTGGTGGAGTCACCGTCCCTGGGGGTGTTCAGGAAAAGCCTGGATGAGGCACTTAGTGCCATGGTCTGGTTGACTGGATAGGGCTGGGTGCTAGGTTGGACTGGATGATCTTGGAGGTCTCTTCCAACCTGCTTGATTCTATTCTATTCTATTCTATCATGGCCTCTGTGCTACCTCTCCAGGGATTTCAGGAAACCAGCTCCACACCTTCTGCAGTTTGCCCTTATTCCCTCCCTCTTCACTCCAGTAGCCACTGGGCCCTGATAGCTTATCTAGAACCCTTGGTCAGATCCTGTATGTTGCAGATAACCTCTGGTTTGTTTCAGGGGCTTGTCCGCTTTGGCCTGAGCAGAATTCATGACATTTGGAAGCTCAGTCAACCTGCTGAGGTACGGCACAAAGGTGAGTCTGTCCTCACCCTTCTTCTGGGGGAGACCTTCCATGCAGCAGGTTGGTGCAGTTCTTGGTGGGTTGTTTTCTGTTGCCCCTGCTGAGAATGGTAGTCTCACAGGCTGTGCACTTTTGGCTGCTTTCAAGTGTCTACAATCACAGAATGAGAAAGGTTAGAAGGAACCTCTGGAGATGGATCAAGTCCAACCCTGCTGCTAGAGCAGGTTCACCTAGAACAGGTTGCACAAGAAGGTGTCCAGGTGGGTTTTGAATAGCTTCAGAAATGGAGACTCCACAGGCTCATAATTATCAGTTAAAAAGAGCAGACAACAAGGAGAAATTCTTCTCCATGAGGGTGCTGAGGCACTGGAACAGGTTGCTCAGGGAAGCTGTGGATGCTCCTCCTTGGAAGTCATCAAGGTCAGGTTACGTGGGGCCTTGAGTGACTACAAGGAGGTGTCCTTGCCCATGGCAGGGAGGTTGGAAGTAGATGATCTTTAAAGTTCCTTCCAACTCATAGAATCATAGAATCAACCAGGTTGGAAGTGACCTCCAAGATCATCCAGTCCAACCTAGCACCCAGCTCTATCCAATCAACCAGACCATGGCACTAAGTGCCTCATCCAACCTGGCCTTGAACACCTCCAGGGAGGGCGACTCCACCACCTCCCTGGGCAGGGTGCCATCTTCTCTCCTGCCCACCTGGGCACACTGCTGGCTCATGTTCAGCCTACTGTCTACTACCCTCTAAGTCTAGAAGTTCTTCCTCATGTTTAGATGGAACTTGTTATGTTCCAGTTTGTTCCTCTTGTCCTGTCACTGGATAGATGATATCCTGCCATTGGATAGTGCACTCCAATGCCATGACTTTTAACAAGGCCAAGTGCAGGGTTCTACACTTCGGCCACAACAACCCCAAGCAGCACTACAGGCTGGGGACAGAGTGGCTGAGAGCAGCCAGGCAGAGAGAGACTTGGGGGTGCTGGTAGAGAGGAGATGAAGATGAGGCAGCAGTGCCCAGGTGGGCAGCAGAGCCAATGGCATCCTGGGCTGGCTCAGGAGCAGTGTGGGCAGCAGGACAAGGGAGGTTCTTCTGCCCCTGTGCTCAGCACTGCTCAGGCCACACCTTGAGTGCTGTGTCCAGTTCTGGGCTCCTCAATTCAAGAGAGATGTTGAGGTGCTGGAAGGTGTCCAGAGAAGGGCAGCAAGGCTGGGGAGGGGCCTGGAGCACAGCCCTGTGAGGAGAGGCTGAGGGAGCTGGGGGTGTGCAGCCTGCAGAAGAGGAGGCTCAGGGCAGACCTCATTGCTGTCTACAACTACCTGAAGGAAGGCTGTAGCCAGGTGGGGTTGGGCTCTTCTCCCAGGCAAGCAGCAACAGAAGAAGGGGACACAGTCTCAAGTTGTGCCAGGGGAGGTTCAGGCTGGATGTTAGGAAGAAATTCTTCATGGAGAGTGATTGGCATTGGAATGGGCTGCCCAGGGAGCTGGTGGAGTTGCCATCCCTGGAGGTGTTTAAAAGGAGGCTGGATGAGGCACTTGGTTAATGAGAAGGGTTAGGTGCTAGGTTGGACTGGATGATCCTAGAGGTCTCTTCCAACCTGGCTAATTCTCTGATTCTGTGGGCACCACTGAGAAGCATCTGGCCCCATCCACCTGACACCCACCCTTTAAGTATTGATCAGCAATGAGAAGATTCCCCCAAATGCCAAAACTGTGGAGTCTGTGTCGTGCAGCCCTCCCTAGCTCTCAACTGTGATGTCCTGCCTTGAGTGCAAGAGCCAAACAAGGTCAGAAATTGGGGTTTTCCCCTCACTTTTCTGATTTCACTTCTTTTTCTTTTCCTTCAGTTTAGGCTTTTCCTTATTTGTTTTTGCTTTTAAACCTGGTGTGTTAAATCCTCTAGCTCCTGCTTTGGTGGTGGTGGTGGATTCTACCTTCCTGTACCATTCCCACCTTCCCACTGGTGGATATCATGAGAGGAAATAAATCATTCCTTTAAGAACTGTTGGCAGCAGCAGGCAAATGTTCTTCATGGGGCACAGAGACTAACAAAAGACTCATTGAACTACTATGAAACTAGATGTTAGCAAAGGGTTCTTTGTAGTGAGGGTGGTGAGACACTGGCACAGGTTGCCCAGGAAGGTCTTCAAGACCAGGCTGAATGAGGCCTTGAGCAACCTGTTCTAGGGGGAGGTGTCCCTGCTTATGGCAGGGGATTGGAACTGGATGAGTTTTGAGGTCCTTTCCAACCTAAACCATTCTGTAATTCTATCTCTGGAGATCCCTTCCAACCTAAACCATTCTATGATCTGAGACGGAGCTGAGAAGTAAAAAACACTGAAAGAGATCTGGTCCTGTTCTAGCTCAAACCAGGACAATCTGCTCCTTTCTTTTCAGCAAACCTTGTTATAAAGGACTCCTTCATCAAAAAATGGGAAGGAACTCGGGGATTCATTGGCCTGAAGGAATATGCAGAGCACACTGATGACAAAGACCTGGAAGTGAAGATTGCAATAGTGGAGAAATACAAAGAGCACATCCCTGAGCTGGTGCAGAGGATTGAGAGCAGCCATGTGTCACAAGAAACCATGGCAGGTAAAGCCAAGTTGTGTCTTGGATGTTCAGGTCTGTTTTCAATCCAGCTTCACTGCTGAACCCACCTCATGCTGCAAAAGTTTGGGTCAAGTCAGTCTTTAGGTAGGAAAGAAGTTTGGGTCAAGTTGGTCTTTTAGGTAGGAAAGAAGTTTGGGTCAAGTTGGTCTTTTAGGTAGGAAAGCAGTTTGGCTCAAGTTGGTCTTTTAGGTAGGAAAGAAGTTTGGGTCAAGTTGGTCTTTTAGGTAGGAAAGCAGTTTGGGTCAAGTTGGTCTTTTAGGTAGGAAAGAAGTTTGGGTCAAGTTGGTCTTTTAGGTAGGAAAGCAGTTTGGGTCAAGTTGGTCTTTTAGGTAGGAAAGCAGTTTGGGTCAAGTTGGTCTTTTAGGTAGGAAAGCAGTTTGGGTCAAGTTGGTCTTTTAGGTAGGAAAGCAGTTTGGGTCAAGTTGGTCTTTTAGGTAGGAAAGCAGTTTGGGTCAAGTTGGTCTTTTAGGTAGGAAAGCAGTTTGGGTCAAGTTGGTCTTTTAGGTAGGAAAGCAGTTTGGGTCAAGTTGGTCTTTTAGGTAGGAAAGCAGTTTGGGTCAAGTTGGTCTTTTAGGTAGGAAAGCAGTTTGGGTCAAGTTGGTCTTTTAGGTAGGAAAGCAGTTTGGGTCAAGTTGGTCTTTTAGGTAGGAAAGAAGTTTGGGTCAAGTTGGTCTTTTAGGTAGGAAAGAAGTTGAACAGCAGCTTTTGGGCTACATCTCAGACTTCAGGGCAATAAATCTGGACCTTGGGCTACATCTTGGACCTCTGCTGGAGCTCAGGGCAGTAAATCTGCCACCAAAAGATTGATGAATAATGATTTTGCTAGAGGCAAATAAACCTTTGGACACAGTGTGTCCTACTGTTGGAAAGCTCTAGGATGGGGAGACCTTGTTGCAGTTTTTCAGAACTTAAAAAGGGCCTAGAAGAAAGCTGGGGACAATCTTTTTAGCAGGCTCTGTTGTGACAGGACAAGGGGTGATGGAAACTAAAAGAGAGAGATTTAGAGTAGGAGGAAGGAAAAAATTCATTACTGTGAAACAAATTGGCCAGAGAGGTGGCAGAAGACCCTTCCACGGAAGTGTTCCAGGTTAGGTTGTTCAGGGCTCTGAACAACCTTCTCTAGTTGCAGATGTCCCTGCTGACTGCAGGGGAGTTGGACAAGGTGACCATGAAAGGTTCCTTCCAACCCAATTCTATGATTATCTGACTCCTGGGATTCAATATGCCACTGTTACTGCCATGACTAATCTTCTGTCCTTCTTGTTCCTCATGTGTGCTGGTCACAGATTACGTGATAGGAACTGTCCACCAAGCCAAAGGCCTGGAGTTTGATACAGTGCTGATTGCAGATGACTTTGTGAAAGTCCCAGGTCTCAGTGGTGGCCACCAGAGAAGGACTAACTTCAGTATTGGTAAGTGAATGGCAATGTGGTGAGGGTCCCCATCCTGATCCAAAAGGAGGTGTTGTGCTGGTGTTCATCTTGTGAGCTCCTGCTTCTTGGTGGTGCCAAGGGCCACTGGCTGTCCAAGTGATTATGGATTCTGAAGTCTCCTTCACAGCAAGACAGGGGCAGGGGAAGAGTCCTGCAGCTGAGCTTACAGTCATATAGCAAGAAGGACCAGCTCCATGATTGGTTAAGACGTAGGTGCCAAAGTTCTGCTTTGGAAGAGCCAATCTCTTCCCAGTGAGCAGAGAGGAGCTTGTGAAATGAATCCAGGGAGGAACTCTTCCAGCATCAAATCTGTGCCCAAGAGGTAGGAAAACACCTAGTGCTGAGCTTCTTCTCCTGGCCCAGAGAGTGGTGGTGAATGGTGCCACATCCAGCTGGCAGCTGTCACCAGTGGTGTCCCACAGGGATCAATGCTAGGCCCAGTCCTGTTCAATATCTTTACTGATGATCTGGAACAGGAGATGGGAGTCCAGCATCAATAAGTCTGCAGATGACACCAAGCTAGGAGCAGCTGTGGAGCTGTTGGCGGATTGAAGAGCCCTGCAGAGGGACCTGGCCAGGGTGGATGGGTGGGCAGAGGCCAATGGGATAAGACTGAACAAGGCCAAGTGCAGGGTTCTGCACTTTGGCCACAACCCCA
>WAAF01000666.1:16431-41837 GCA_013400475.1 Tricholaema leucomelas
GGTTGGAACTGGCTGATCCTTGTGGTCCCTTCCAGCCCTGACTGATTCTATGATTCTCATGAGCTGCTGCCAGCTTCTGCCTGATTCTTACTGTCACCAGGAGTTTGGGGTGGGGTTTTGGGTTTCTTTCAATGAACAAAAGTTCAACATGTTGCAAGTCACTTCCCAGGGGCTCAAAACAACGAAAGGATGAACCAACCTGTTCCAGTATCTCAGCTCCTTCTGAGTCTTGTTTCTTTTTGCCCCTTGTTTCTTAGGAGCGTTTCCTTCGGGTGGAGCTGATGAGTGAGGCAGTGAAGGATGGGGACACCATCGTCTGTTCTGTGCCACAGTGTAAGGCAGCAGTGCAGCCCAGCTCCAGACTAGTGGTGAAGAAGCTCCCTCTGATCCATGTAGGTCCTCTCTCTGTGTCTTTGTCATGATGCTTCTCAATTAGGAGCCTTCATGAGCTGCTCTGGTTGCTGATGGGATGGCTGTGCTCTGACTCTTCTGAGCTGGCACACCAAGGAGGGACAACCTCAGCTTCAGGGAAGTGAGCAGAGAATATCCCACAGCAGGATCTCATGTCCATAGCTCCCCAGCCTATACAGCTCACTGGGAGTGACTTCTCAACCACAGGACTTGGATGGTGCTGCAGTTCCACAGATCCACTCAAGCCTTAACCTTCTGAGACTCACTGTGGTCACAGCTGGGCCTCTAACACTGTGGAAAGTTTAGAATCATAGTTATTTAAGTTGGAAAAGGCCTTTGAGTCCAACTCTTATCCCAGCACTGCCAGGTCACTACTAAACCTCAGCACCACATCTCTATGGCTTTGAAACCCCTCCAAGGATGGGGCCACTCTACTACTGCCCTGGGAAGACTGTTCCAGGGCTTGACAACCCTTTCCAGGCAGAAATTGTTCTTCATGCCTGACCTCAGCTTCTCCAGGTGCAACTTGAGGTCATTTCCTCTTCCCCTTTCACCTCTCTTCTGAGACTCACTGTGATCACAGCTGGGCCTCCCAACACTGTGGAGATTTTAGAATCATAGAGTTACTTAGGTTGGAAAAGGTCTTTGAGTCCATCTCTTAGCCCAGGACTGTCAAGTCACCACTAAACCATGGCCCTCAGCACCACATCTCCATGGTTTTAAACCCCTCCAGGGATGGGGACTGTACTACTGCCCTGGGCAGACTGTTCCAGGGCTTGACAACCCTTTCCAGGCAGAAATTGTTCTTCATGCCTGACCTCAGCTTCTCCAGGTGCAACTTGAGGTCATTTCCTCTTCCCCTTTCACTTGTTCCTTGGGATAGGAGACCAACCCACCCTTTCTCCAGCCTCCTTTCAGGGAGTTGTGGAGAGCCTGAAGATCTCCCCTCAGCCTCCTTTTCTGGACGCTAAGTAGTAGAGTCCCCATCCCTGGTGGGGTTTCAGAGCCACAGAGATGTGGTGCTGAGGTTTAGTGGTGACCTGGCAGTGTTGGGCTAAAAGTTGGACTCAATCTTAAAGGCCTTTTCCAACCTAAATAATTCTATGGCTCTAAAATCTCCACAGTTCCCTCAGCTGCTCCTCACCAGACCTCTACTCCCGACCCCTCTCTAGCTTTGTTGCTGTTCTCTGGCCCTGCTCAATGTCCTGATAGCATCAGCACCCCAGATCTTTGTGTGACATCCCATATCTGACTGTTGGAGACCCTGCCAAGGCCATGGAACATCTGTCTCGGGTTAGCAAAAGCACTTCCCATCCCAGTGACAATCTTTTGGGTCCAGTCTCAGCTCTGATCTCAGCTTCTGACTCTGGGATGGATCCTTGTCTAGAGGGTGCAGTGAAGACAAAGCTCCTCTAGTAAGTGCACAGTAAATCTGATGGAGCTCCACAACCAGAGACAGTAGGTGGCTCCAAGCCATCAGAAGATGACACAACACTGAGATGCACAAAGCCTTAACTTTCACCAGCAATGGACATTAGGGAGAAGTTCTCTGCCATGAGGGTGGTGGAACACTGAAACAGGTTGCCTGTGGAGGTGGTGGAGGGCCCATCTCTGACCTGGAGACATTCAAGGTCACTCGATGGGGCTCTGAGCAGCCTGATTTAGTTGAAGATGTCTCTGCTGACTGCAGAGCAAGGGGTTGAACTAGATGTCCCTTCGGGGTCCTTTCCAACTCAATGCATTCTGTGTTCCTATGAGAGACCAGCATGGGGAACACTTTGGCTGTTGCAGCTGTCCAAACTGTCCCACAAGGCATCTCCCTGCAAGGGAGGTGGCAAGAGATGCTTTGGGCACCTCATTGCTTTCTTCCCTGGATGTCATTGGGTTATGTCTGCAGCTTCCTCAACCTTCCTCTTCTCTCCTATCTCATTTTTTTCCCCCACAGAGCAATGGCAGCAGGGACACTGGTGGCTACCTTTGCCACGCTTGCACTCAGCAGCACTTTGGCTCTCTGGCACCGCTCGCATTTGTCCCAGCTCTTCAGGAACAGCCCAACCAGCTCTCATGAACTTCTCCAGCTCCTCAGAGCCCTGGCTCTGCAGCTTAGAGCCATCCCATGTGTGGGACAAGGCCTTCTGTCACATCCCAGGTCCAAAATGGGGTGGATGCTGAAGCAGGATTTCAGACCAGCTCCAGGAGGAACGCTGCAGGCTCTCTCCAAGGAGGTGTGAGATGTTCTCTCCAGCTCAGCCTTGCCCTCTGAGAGTTGGTCAACATGGCATTGCTGCACAGCAGAATATGCACTAGATAAAATGTATCACACAGGATGGCTTTTGAGCATTATTCCTCTGCTACCTCTGTCACCAGGAAAACACCTCCAGGGACCCAGCTACCAGGATATCCCTTATGGGATATCCATCATGTCCTGCCTCGGTGAAGTCCCTCAGACCCAGCGGAAGAAGAGTGATGAGGAAAAACACCCAGAGAAACACTTTATTCTTAGAAGAAGGCCTTTTCCCTGCCAGCCCTGGGAGGAAGTTGTTCATCTAACCCTGCCTAAGTAATTTTCCTTACTTGCAGCCCAGGGGTTTCCCCAGGCTCTCATTTCCCTTCTCCCTGCAGAACACCATTAAGAGAAGCAGAGGCAGTTCTGAAGACCTGCTTTGGATTCATCTAACCCAGAGACAAACTGGAGAGCTTTCTGAATCCTGAAATTAAATTTGTAGTGACAAAAAAAAAGCCTCAGTGCTTCCTCTCCTCTCAGAATACATCTGGTTGGAAGAGACCTCAAAGATCATACAGCCCAACTTTCAACACTAAACTATGTCCCTAAGTGTCAGGTCCACACGTTGTATAAACATCTCCAGGGGTGGTGACTCCAGCACTGCTTTGGGCAGAACATTCCAATGTTTGACAACCCTTTCAGTGAAGAAGTATTTCCTAATATCCAGCCAGATCCTCCACTGGCACTGCTGGAAACCATTTCCTCTAGCTCTGTCACTTGCCACCAAGAAGAGGCTGCCCCCTCCTTGCTCCAAGATCCCTTCAGGGAGCTGTAGAGAGTGATGAGGTCTCCCCTCAGCCTCCTCTTCACCAGACTGAACGACCCCAGCTCCCTCAGCCTATCTTCAACATGACCCAGCAGTGTGCACTTGCAGCTCAGAAAGCCAAGCAGAGCCTGGGCTGCAGCAGCAGAAGTGTGGCCAGCAGGGCCAGGGAGGTGATTTTCCCCCTCTACTGAGCTCGGCTGAGACTCCACCTGGAGTACTGCATCCAGCTCTGGAGCCTTTGGGACAAGAGGGATGTGGAGATGCTGGAGTGTGTCCAGAGCAGGGCCAGGAAGATGCTCAGAGGGCTGCAGCAGCTCTGCTGTGAGCACAGACTGAAAGAGTTGGGGCTGTGCAGGCTGCAGAAGAGGAGGCTCCCAATCACCCAGACCATGGCACTAGGTGCCTCATCCAGGCTTTGCTTGAACACTCCAGGGACAGCGACTCCACCACCTCCCTGGGCAGCCCATTCCAATGCCAATCACTCTCTCTGCCAACAACTTCCTCCTAACATCCAGCTTAGACCTCTCCTGACACAGCTTGAGACTGTGTCTTCTTCTGTCACTGCATGCCTGTCAGAAGAAACCAACCCCACCTGGCTACAGCCTCCCTGCAGGGAGCTGCAGGCAGCAATGAGCTCTGCCCTGAGCCTCCTCTTCTGCAGGCTGCACACCCCCAGCTCCCTCAGCCTCTCCTCACAGGGCTGTGCTCCAGGCCCCTCACCAGCCTTGCTGCCCTTCTCTGGACACCTTCCAGCACCTCAACATCTCTCTTCTATTGAGAAGCCCAGAACTGGACATATCACTCAAGGGGTGGCCTGAGCAGTGCTGAGCACAGGGGCAGAAGAACCTCCCTTGTCCTGCTGCCCACACTGCTCCTGAGCCAGCCCAGGATGCCATTGGCTCTGCTGCCCACCTGGGCACTGCTGCCTCATCTTCAGCTCCTCTCTCCCAGCACCCCCAGCTCCCTCTTTGCCTGGCTGCTCTCAGCCACTCTGGCCCCAGCCTGTAGTGCTGCTTGGGGTTGTTGTGGCCGAAGTGCAGAACCCTGCACTTGGCCTTGTTCAGTCTCATCCCCTTGGCCTCAGCCCACCCATCCAGCCTGTCTAGGTCCCTCTGCAGGGCTCTCCTACCCTCCAACAGCTCTACACCTGCTCCTAGCTTGGAAGGGACCTCTAAAGGTCACGTAGTCCAAGCCCTCCCTGCAGATCCTGCACTAGATCAGGTTGCTCAGGGCCCTGTCGATCCTCACCTTGAATATCTCATTGGATGGGTTTCAACCTCTCCCTGGGGAACCCATTCCAAAGTCTGCCCTCCAGAAGTCCATGGATGTAGTTCTACTGAGTGCTGCTGTCTTATCTTCACTATGAACTGAACACTCCAGCAGCTGATGGTCCCTTTGTCCAGGATGGGCACTAACCTTTACATCTCCTACTAATCCTTCTGTTTACAAACAGCAGGTCTAGCAGAGAGCCATTCCTTGTTGGCTTATTCACCAGCTGTTAGGAAGTTACCTTCCACATACTCCAAAAACCTCTGGGAATGCCTCCTGCTGTATTGTAATTCCTCTGCTCTTGTCTCCTCTCCTTCCCTCTTCCTTCCCCACCTCTCAGATTTCATCTTGGACTGTTTTTCCCAGCCTTGTTGGCAGCAGTGGTGCAAGCAACAGAGTGTTCTTGGAAATCACGTGGTGGCTTACAGTCTCCATTTGAAGGCATTCTGGCTTGTACCTGAGCCTCTGTCAGGCAAAGATCAAAACTGAAACTGATTTTAAAAGAGATTTGCTGCTGGACATGGCCCCAGATCCATGAGCTATCCCTGCTGGAAGCTCTGAAGTGACCTAATTGTGGCCTTCCACTATCTGTAGGGGGTCTACAAAAAGGCTGGGGTGGGACTTTTTAGGCTGTCAGGGAGTGCCAGGAGTGGGGGGAATGGAGCAAAGCTGGAGGTGGGGAGAGTCAGAGTGGAGGTGAGGAGGAAGTTGTTGAGCATGAGAGTGGTGAGAGGCTGGAATGGGTTGCCCAGGGAGGTGGTTGAGGCCCCATGGCTGGAGGTGTCTAAGGCCAGGCTGGCTGAGGCTGTGTGCAGCCTGCTGTAGGGGAGGGTGTCCCTGGGCATGGCAGGGGAGTTGGAACTAGATGATCCTTGTGGTCTCTTCCAACCCTGACTGATTCTATGATTCTAAAGCTCCCTGCATCCTGCTGACTCCCATGATTAGTCACTGAGCTGCTGCATGGACTCTCCTTTTGCTTCCAAAGCACCACCTCCAGAAAAACTTTCCCTCTTCCACTCACCTCAGTGCATGCAGAAGTTCATCCAACACTTGGACACTGGATATAACCTGAAAGCTCATCATGGGCATCAGACCAGGCACCTCCACCCACCCCTTCTGGCCTCACCAGAAGGTGGGGAACACTGCGGGGCTATCCCAACTATCCGGTGATGTGTTGAGGAGAGGCAGTACCACAGCCAAAAGGTTTGGTCTGTCACACATCCAAAGTGCTGATTCCTCCACCTCCAGTGGTCCAGAACAGTGGTACAAACGGGAGGAGAAGACACAACAGCAAGGAAAGGAAGTGGAATTTGAGTTAGTGCCATGGTCTAGTTGATTGGACAGGGCTGGGTGATAGGTTAGGCTGGATGAACTTGGAGGTCTCTTCCAACCTGGTTGATTCTCTGATGATTCCATGATTCCTGGTTTCCATCTGACTGCTGGAAAGCCTTCTGGCATCCAGCTGAGCCAAACAATCCATGACAGCATGCCAACTGCCATCACAGTTGGCCTCCAGAAGATGGCATTGCTGCAGAGGTGGATTTCATCCCAACCCAGCTTCAATCTGTCCTCTCCACCATCACGAGAAGTCAGCATGCAGCATGTGCATCATTTTATGTCTGCTTTGGACGTAACCAACATCGACCTCAAGTGCTGCAGCAAGGAGGAACAGCTCGATGCTGTCCAACTGATGATGGACAAAGAGGAAGCATTAAAAGGAAAATACTTCCTGGGTTGTGTTCCTTTGCTCTTTGCTGGTGTCCATAGTGAAACTGCTCCTGCTCGTGGTCCTCATACAAGCAGCCAGAGCTGGTGGGCACCTGGAGCCGGTGCCAAAAGTGCCTCTGAAGGATCTCTGAGCTGCATACGAGGGCTGACCTCTGAGATGGCAGTGGGGCAGTGGTGAGACTCTGCTGCAGCTGTAGGTTCACCAGTGAATGGCTGAAAGAGAGCACCAAGAGGGTGAGGACCAGGTGGAGATGCTTGCCTGGGTCCCTTTCTCCCCATCTGCTATAAGCAGAGCTGCAGTCTGATTTTGGGGGACAGTTCTGGGGCAGAGCAGCTTTAGGGATTGGTGTCCAGTGGACCCAACTCTGTCTTGCTCCTGGCCAGGGAACAGGTGCTACTGGGGGCAGGCCAGCTCAGCATCACACTCAGCACCCAGATCCCATCCCTTTGCACCCGAAACATCCTCAGCTGGGGCAGCCAGCACCCACCTCCCTCCCTGCTGACCCAGATGACCACCTCCTCCCAGTTCTGTCTCCCAACAGAGGACACCCACCACCTCCACACCATCCCAGGGTACTGAGAGAGCTCACCCATCCATCCTTTGGCCACACAAAGGGACACCCACACAGCTTTGGGGTGCTGGAGCAGTCTCATCCATAGGAGTCACTTGTTCATGCTGGGAAGAGCAGCCACATGTCCCCTGGAGCAAGGATGCTCCACACAGAGGGCAGCTGGGGACCAGGACATCTTCTACCACATGCCACTGTGGTTCGGAGAAGCATCCTTCTTTCCATCCAAGCCCTGAGCATCCTCTGGGATGGGATTGTGGGTGCAATGAGATGCCCAGTGGTGTGTGCTCAGCCCTTGGGGACAGGTGGAACCACCTCCATCTCCTCGTTCTCAGCAGCAGAAGGAACCATGGGGATGGCCATCCCTACTGGTGCGAAGTCCTGCCCCACATGCCTGAGGAGAGGGGAGGGGAGGGGAGGAGAGCATCAGCACTATCCCAAGGCCTTTCTCCAGCTTTCAGGAAAGCCCAGAAGCTGAGGATAACTCATCAGCAAGGTGTAAAGACCTCATGGGGCTCAGCACACTTACATTCTCATCCTCCAGCAGCAGCAGGCCACAATGCCAGCAACCATCAACACTGCAAGCCCTGCAAGAGCAAGGTAGTGACCAATGAGCACCTTCCCACGTGTGACATGGGGCATGGCCCAGATCAAGCAAAATGGCTCCACAAAGAGCAAAACCCATCCTGTTCTTCTCACCCTAACAAGAAATTTGGGTCCTTCATCCTTCCTTCTTCATAGATATTGCTCTCAGCTGTGGCATAAATCTTCCACAGCTCCAGGGAAGGCATTTAAGTTAAAAAAAACATAGAATCATAGAATCAGTCAGGTTTGGAAGAGGCCACAAGGATCAGCCAGTTCCAACCCTCCTGCTATGGGCAGGGACACCCTACTTTAGAGCAGGCTGCCCACAGCCTCAGCCAGCCTGGCCTTAAACACCTCCAGCCATGGGGCCTCAACCACCTCCCTGGGCAACCCATTCCAGCCTCTCACCACTCTCATGCTCAACAACTTCCTCCTTACATCCCCTCTGACTCTCCCCCCCTCCAGCTTTGCTCCATTCCCCCCAGTCCTGCCACTCCCTGACAGCCTCAAAAGTCCCTCCACAGCTTTTTTTGTAGCCCAATTCAGATCCTGGAAGTCCACAAGAAGGTCACCTGGGAGCCTCCTCTTATCCAGCCTGCACAGCCCCAACTCTTTCAGTCTGTGCTCACAGCAGAGCTGCTGCAGCCCTCTCAGCATCCTCCTGGCCCTGCTCTGGACACACTCCAGCATCTCCACATCCCTCTTGACCCAGGGCCTCCAGAACTGGATTCAGTACTCCAGCTGGGGTCTCAGCAGAGCACAGTCACAGAATGGTTTAGGTTGGACGGGACCTCAAGGATCATCCTGTTCCAACCCCCTGCCACAGGCAGGGACACCTCCCACTAGAATCATAGAATCAAGCAGATTGGAAGAGACTTCCAAGCTCATCCAGTCCAACCTAGCACCCAGCCCTCTCCAGTCAACCAGACCATGGCACTAAGTGCCTCATCCAGTCCTTCCTTGAACACCTCCAGGGATGGTGACTCCTCCACCTCCCTGGGCAGCCCATTCCAATGCCAATCACTCTCTATGGGAAGAACTTCCTCCTAGTTCTTCACAGAGAGAGTGATTTGCCCCTGGAATGGGCTGCCCAGGGAGGTGGAGGAGTCACCATCCCTGGGGGTGTTCAGGAAAAGCCTGGATGAAGCACTTAGTGCCATGGTTTAGTTGACTGGATAGGGCTGGGTGATAGGTTGGACTGGATGATCTTGGAGGTCTCTTCCAACCTGATTGATTCTATTCTATTCTAATATCCACTACAACAGGTTGCTCAAGTCCTCATCCAACCTGGCCTTGAACACCTCCAGGGAGGGAGCAGCCACAACCTCCCTGGGCAACCTGTGCCAGGGAGACTAAGCCCACATTTGCCAAAATGAAGTATTGTCTCCCCCAACTTACCAATGGAAGATGCCACAGCCTTGATGGAAACTAGAAAAGAAGAATAGAGATATTTTTTTAGCTGTAAAGCCAAAAGATGGGGAAAAGCTGTGAGAAGCTTCATGAAAAATGAGGTTGGCAAGAAGGAAAGAGGAAAACATGGACTGGAAAGGAGCCTTTGCTGGTTGGACCCAGCCCCATTGGTGAGTTGTCCTCCTGACCTGCAGCATGGTCCTTGGGGGCGGCGGGCAACAGGGTTGTCCCCACAGGTGTCCTCAGTGTGGATGTTTCTGGTGGTGTTGGCAGCTGTGGTGGCACAGATGTCTTTGGTGATGGCCCATCAGGTTCTGGCAGCCTGGGTGTTGCTGCTGAAGAAGGGCTGGAGGTTGGGCTGGCATCACTGGTTCCTGCTGGGGGAAATGGTGTGAAACCTTTTCACTGAAGGTTGTGGTCAGGCTTGCTGCAGGCAGTGACATTTGGGTTGGTTCTCAGCCTTGTGGTCTTTTCAGGAAGGTGGAGGCAGGGACCACACAGCTAATCCAGCAGCTAGGAGATGCCTTGAGCCGCACAAACGAGTCAGCCACTGACATAGCTTGGTTGTGGTTTCCACAGAAGCACAGGTTGGCAGAGGATGGGGGGAACCTCTGGAGATTACCCAGTCCACCCCCCCTGCTAAAGCAGGGTTACCCCCAGCAGCTAATCCAGGATCAAAATGGCCAGGTAGGGTTGGAAGCTTTCAGCACAAGGAGACTCCACAGCCTCTCTCTGCAGCCTGCTCCAGGGCTCCACCACCCTCACAGCAAAGAAGTCTTTCCTCATGTTCAGATGGAACCTCCTGGGTTCCAGTTTGTGCTTTTTGTCCCTTGTCCTGTCATTGGGCACCACTGACAGGAGTGCATCCTCTTGCCTCCCACCCATAAGCCCTTGCTGAGCACTGATCAGATCCCCTCTCAGGCTGCTCTTCCTCAGGGCTCTCAGCCTTTCCTCCTCACAGAGATGCTCCAGGCCCCTCAGCATCTTCCCAACCTCCACTGGACTCTCTCCAGTAGTTCCCTGTCTCTCTTGAGCTGGGGAGCCCAAAACTACACCCAGCACTCCAGCTGTGGCCTGACTAGGGCAGAGCAGAGAGAAAGAACTTCCTTCCACCTGCTGGCCACACTCTTCATGCACCCACAGGAAAGTATTTGCTTTCCTGGCCATGGGGGCACGCTGCTGACTCATAGGCAACCTTCTCATGTTGACCCCAAACCACCAGCCCCCATGGGCTGCACTTGCCCCTTGCTCACCCCTCTGGGTCGTCCTCTCACCATGTGGCACCATTGGAAGCTCAGGGCTGGGTGGCTGTGAACGTAGAGCTGGGTCCCCTTCAGGAAGACACAACATGGAGACACCATCAACAGCAGCACCCACACCACACCATGTCCTCCTCCCCCACACTGGTGATGGGAGCTGCCCTGCTGGAAAGCAGCTCGTGGAGAAAGCCCTTGGAGTGCTGGTGGACAGCAAGTTCTGCATGGGCCAGCAATGTGGCCCTGTGGCCAAGAGAGCCAATGGCAGCCTGGGGTGCATCAGGAAAAGTGTGGTCAGCAGGTCACAGAAGAATTTCTCAGATTGGAAAAGACCTTCAAGATGATTGGGTCCAATCATTAGTTTCACACTGACAAGTCCTTGACCAAACCAAATCCCTCAGCACAACATCTAAGCACTGTGAATCGCTGTGGTTGGAAAGGACCACCAGGACCAGCCAGTCCAACCTTCATCCCAGCAGCCTTCGTTACTAGGTCTAGGGAGGTTCTTCTCCCCCTCTACTCTGCCCTGGTGAGACCCTATCTGCAATACTGTGTCCAGTTTTGGGCTCCCCAGCTCAGGAGAGACAGGGACTTGCTGGAAAGAATGCAATGGAGAGCAACGAGGATAACTGGGGGACTTGAGCAGCTCCCCTATGGAGAGAGCTGAGAAACCTTTGGGCTGTTTAGTCTGGAGAAGAGAAGGCTGAGAGGAGATCTGATCCATGTGTAAAAATACCTGAGGGGTGGGTGTCAAGTGGCTGGGGCCAAGCTCCTTTTGCTGATCAACAGCAATAAGCCAAGGAGCAATGGCTACAAACTGCAACAGAAAAGGTTTCAGATCAACTCGAGGAGAAACTTTACAGTGAGAATCATAGAATCAAGCAGGTTGGAAGAGACCTCCAAGCTCAGCCAGTCCAACCTAGCACCCAGCCCTAGCCAATCAACCAGACCATGGTACTAAGTGCCTCAGCCAGGCTTTGTTTGAACACCTCTAGGGACAGCAACTCCAGCACCTCCCTGGGCAGCCCATTCCAATGCCAATCACTCTCTCTGCCAACAACTTCCTCCTAACATTCAGCCTAGACTTCCCCTGGCACAACTTGAGACTGTGTCCCCTTGTTCTGTTGCTGCTTGCCTGGCAGAAGAGCCCAACCCCACCTGGCTACAGCCTCCCTTCAGGTAGTTGTAGACAACTTCTCTGAGCGGCCTGTTCCAGGGCTGGATGAGGCACTTAGTGCCATGGTCTGGTTGATTGCCCAGGGCTGGGTGCTAGGTTGGACTGGATGAGCTTGGAGCTCTCTTCCAACCTGCTTGATTCTATGATTCTAAGTTGTGGAGTCTCCTTCTCTGGGCACATCCAAAACCCACCTGGATGCATTCCTGTGCTAACTACCCTACGGGATCCTGCTTTGGCAGGGAGGTTTGGACTGGATGATCTCTGAAGGTCCCCTTCCAACCTCTAAGATTCTATGACTCTGCCTCCCTTCCCCAATCCCTATCACAGCCCAGTTGCCAAGGGAGCACTTACGGATGCATTCCAGCGTGGTGGGCGTCCAGTCAGGCTTGGTGGAGCCATCAGGGAGGACACACTGGATGAGGGTGGAGGTGCCAGCTTTGCGCTTGTAGCCTGGGTTGCAGGTGTAGCGCAGGAGGGCGTTGAGCGGTGTGGCGCCACCCGCCTCGATGTGAGCGTTGGCCACTGCCTTGGGGTGGCCACAAAGTGCTGCAGCTAAGGGGAGAAGCAGGTGAACAGTGCTCTGTTAGGTAGCTCAAGGATTCATCCAAGCTGGCCTTGAACATCTCCAGGGATGCTGTGGAGCACAGAATCACCCAACGTGATCAAAGATCATGTTGGGTGATTCTGTGCTCCACAACCTCCCTGGGCAACCTGTGCCAGTGTCTCACCACCCTCACTGCAAAGCATCCTTTCCTAACATCCAGTTTCAATCTCTTCTCTGCCAGTTTAAACCCATTCCTCCTCCTCCTCTCATTACCAGACCTTGTCAATAGTCCTTCCCCAGCCTTCCTGTAGGTCCCCTTCAGATACTGGAAGGCCACTCTAAGGTCTCCCCAAAGCCTTCTCTTCTCCAGGCTGCAGAGCCCCAGCTCTTGTAGCCTGTCCTCAGAGCAGAGCTGCTGCAGCCCTCTGAGCATCTTCGTGGCCCTCCTCTGGACTGGCTCCAACAGTTCCATGTCCTTCGTGCTGGGGGAGATGGAAATAATAGAAGTCCTGTCCCTGTGCTCAGCACTGCTCAGGCCACAGCTCAAGTGCTGTGTTCAGTTCTGGGCCCCTCAATTCAAGAGAGATGTTGAGGTGCTGGAAGGTGTCCAGATAAGGGCAACGAAGCTGGTGAGGGGCCTGGAGCACAGCCCTGTGAGGAGAGGCTGAGGGAGCTGGGGGTGTGCAGCCTGCAGAAGAGGAGGCTCAGGGCAGACCTCATTGCTATCTACAACTCCCTGAAGGGAGGCTGTAGCCAGGTGGGGTTGGGCTCTTCTGCCAGGCAAGCAGCAANGAAGGGAGGCTGTAGCCAGGTGGGGTTGGGCTCTGCTGCCAGGCACCCAGTGACAGAAGAAGAGGACACTGCCTTAAGCTGTGCCAGAGCAACTTTAGGCTGGATGTTAGGAGGAAGTTGTTGTCAGAGAGAGTGATTGGCATTGGAATGGGCTGCCCAGGGAGGTGGTGGAGTCACCATCCCTGGAGGTGTTTAAAAGAGACTGGATGAGGCACTTAGCGCCATAGTTTAGGTAATTAGAAGGTGTTAGGTGATAGGTTGGACTCAATGATCCCAGAGTTCTCTTCCAACCTGGTTAATTCTGTGATCCTGTTCTCACCCAAACAGGCATTGGAATAGGCTGCCCAGGGAGGTGGTTGAGTCACCTACCCTGGATGTGTTAAAAGGTCGTTTGAATGTGGTGCTTGAGGATATGGTTTAGGGTGAACCTTTGTAGAGTAGGGTTATCAGGTGGACTTGGTGATCCTGAGTGTCTTTTCCAAGTTTTCTGTGATTCCTGTGAAACAGCATAAATATGGAGTAGCTAAATGTACATGAACTATGCAAAGCTTGTGTTCAGAGGCACACAGGTGGAGGGGAGAGCCCCAGTGTGGCCAGCACTGAACACAAATCATTAAAGAATACCTAATCAGCAGTCTCAGCTGCTATTTCTATCTCTCTGTATCACCCTTCTCACTTTGCAGCTGGACAGAAGAAATTCCAGAGACATGAGTCTCCCAGCTGCTTCCTAGGGATTTTTTCCCCACCAGAGCATGTGGCTTGTGACCTCAGAGGAGGCTCAGATATAAGCATCACATGGCTTGGCAATGGGAGAGCAATGAACTATGGCTTATTGCTTGTCTGGTCCCCAAAAGGACTCCTGCTTCCCCTTTGGCCTCAGCTTGAGGTGGGTTTCATAAGAGGCTGTTAAAATTCAACTGCTTTTCTCTGGTTCAATGGAGAAAGCTTCTTGGTTGTTCCAAGCTTCTGTGGAAACAACTCATCCATGGCCCCAACTGCCACCAGCTCCAGTCCCATGACACCAGCCACTAGAATCACAGAATCAGTCAGGGTTGGAAGGGGCCACAACGATTATTCTAGTTCCAACCCTCCTGCCATGGGCAAGGACAGCCTACCCTAGAGCAGGCTGCACACAGCCTCAGCCAGCCTGGCCTTAAACACCTCCAGCCGTGGAGCCTCAACCACCTCCCTGGGCAACCCATTCCAGCCTCTCACCACTCTCATGCTCAACAACTTCCTCCTCACCTCCACTCTGAATCTCCTCCCCTCCAGCATTGCTCCTCTCCACTATGGAGAGGCAATGCTCCAACGTCAGGATGGAGATGCAATCAGGATGGTAAAGCAATCTACAGCCAGGCTGGAGCAGTGCACAGCCAGGATGTGATGTGTGGATAGGATGGAGCGATGCACGGACACCAAGAATCATAGAAACACAGAATCACCCAGACTGGAAGAGAGCTCCAAGCTGATCCAGTCCAACCTAGCACCCAGCCCTAGACAATCAACCAGACCATGGCACTAAGTGCCTCAGCCAGGCTTGGCTTCAACACCTCCAGGGATGGTGACTCCACCACCTCCCTGGGCAGCCCATTCCAATGCCAATCACTCTCTCTGCCAACAACTTCCTCCTAACATCCAGCCTAGACCTCCCCTGGCACAGCTTGAGAGCCCGGTGGATCCCCACCTACCGGTGTCGGCTGCCACCCCCGGCAGCAGGAGAGCGACGGTTCCGCAGAGCAGCGGCAGCAGCGGCCACGCCATGGGACGTTGGCACGGGGAAGGTGGCACTGAGTTGGAGGGGGCTCAGGAAGGCTCCGAAGGGGGCTCCCCACCGCCGCTGGCCATGCCGGATCCTCCGTTTCGCTTTCGCTTTCGAGCCGGAACAACCGGGCGTGACCGCACCCCACCGGCGACAGGGAGGGGCCGGGGCTGGAGGGGGACGCAGGGCGGCGAGGGAGGGCTGAGTAACGCCTGGTGGGGAGCGGGGGGGTTGGTACCCCAAGGGGGATGCAGGATCCTGGGGGGACTGCGGAGGGGATGGAATACTGGCGGGGGGGAAGGGGATGTAGTACCTGCGGGGTGCATGGGGAGATGTGGAATAATGGGGAGGAAGAGGAATGCTGGGGGGGAGCATGGAATACCCGAGCAGGGATGGAATACTAGGGGTGGGGGGTGAGTGGAATACAGGAGCAGCAATGGAATACCCTGGGGGGTGGAATACCGGGGCAGCAATGGAATACCCCTGGGGGGGTGAGGGGGTTGAATACCGAGGCAATAATGGAATACACTTGGGGTGGGGGTGGAATTCCGAGTCAGTAATGGAACACTCTTGGGGGAGGACTCATTGCCACTCCTTGCCCGGGCAGGGCTGAGATACGATGAAGGGGAGGAATTAAATACTGGGGGCAGGGGAGACTTTGAAGGGTAGCAGGGGGTTGTATTAGCCAGGGAGGTGCAATGCCCCTACAGATGGCAGCACTCGGGGTGGTGAATTCCAGTGGGGCGAGAGCCATGCTTGCTCTGCGGAGGTGCAGTACTCCAGGGGATCACAGAATCAACCAGGCTGGAAGAGACCTCCAAGCTCAGCCAGTCCAACCTAGCACCCAGCTCTGTCCAACCAACCAGACCATGGCACTAAGTGCCCCCTCCAGGCTGTGCTTCAACACCTCCAGGGACGGCAACTCCACCACCTCCCTTGGGCAGCCCATTCCAATGCCAATCACTCTCTCTGCCAACAACTTCCTCTTGACATCCAGCCTAGACCTCACCTGGCACAGCTTGAGACTGTGTCCCCTTCTTCTGTTGCCAGATGCCTGGCAGAAGAAACCAACCCCGCCTGGCAGAAGAAACCAACCCCACCTGGCTTCAGGTAGCTGTAGACAGCAATGAGCTCTGCCCTGAGCCTCCTCTTCTGCAGGCTGCACACCCCCAGCTCCCTCAGCCTCTCCTCACAGGGCTGTGCTCCAGGCCCCTCCCCAGCCTTGCTGCCTTCCTCTGCACACCTTCCAGTATCTCAAAACCTCTCTTGAATTGAGGAGCCCAGAACTGGACACAGCACTCAAGGGGTGGCCTGAGCAGTGCTGAGCACAGGGGCAGAATAACCTCCTTGTCCTGCTGGCCACACTGTTCCTGATGCAGGATGTGAGGTGCAGTGCCCTGGAGAGGGTGTTGTGTGTGACATTCCTCTCCTCCAGTGCTTGGAGGGACCTGTCTGGGTGCTGTGATGTGGAGATGCAGACAGCCCAGTACTGGAGCTGGAGCTTGCTGGTCAGCAGGCAAACCTCCAACTGAAAGCCAAACACACAGAACAGTAGGGACTGGAAGGGACCTCTGGAGATCATCGATGCCAACCCCCTTGCTAAGGCAGGTTCACCTAAAGGAGGTCACACAGGAACACATCCAGGCAGGTTTTGAATGTCTCCAGAGACTCCACCACCTCCTAGGGCATACTGCTCCAGGGCTCCAGCACCCTTAAACTGAAGTTCCTGCTTGTGTTTAGATAGCACTTCTTAATTTGCAGTTTGTGCCCACTGCCCCTTGTCCTGTCTCTGGGCATCACTGAGCAAAGAAAGCGTCCAACATTCTGGTTGGAAAAGACCTTCAGGATCACTGAGTCCAACTGATATTCCTACTCTACAAGGTTCATCTTGGTTCCATCCTCCTGACACCCACCCTTGAAGTATTTGTTAGCTTTGATGATTTAAAGCTGTAGATGATCTGCAGAGCCCTTGTGGTTGGACTCAAACGTGGATCTGTGCTCCTCCCACAGGTCCTCCCTACAACAAATCCACCCAAACTCATCCCAGAGCTCCACAGCCATGGCCTGCTGGCTTTGTACTCCTGCATTCTCTCCTTTTGACTGCAGCTCGTTTTGCATTGGCAGTGAGCAACCTGATCTAGTTGGAGATGTCCCTCCTGACTGCAGGCGGGTTGGACAAGATGAGCTTCCAGGGTCCCCTCCTACCTGCTGCACCCTGTGATTCTGTAAGGAGTGAGAAATAGCGTCACAAGAACTCAAAAAAGGAAGGAAAAGAAGTGTTTGGAGGAGAACATCTCATGGTAAATCAGCAGTTATTCGTGAGAGGTGAGTGAATTGTCCCTCTGCCCATCAAGTAGGGCACAAGATCATTACTGCTGGTGACTCAGCCAGCTGACAAATGACTTGTCCAGTTCTGGGCTCCCAGGTTCAAGAGGCACAGGAAACTACTGGACAGAAGTTCCAACAGAAGCTCCAAAGATGCTGAGAGGCCTGGAGCATCTCTGTGAGGAGGAAAGGCTGAAAGCCATGGGGCTGTTGACCCTGGAGAAAAGCAGCCCCAGAGGGGATCTGAGCAACACTTAGCAAGAGCTAAAGGGTGGGGAGCAAGAGGATGAGGCCAGACTCTTGTCAGTGGTGCCTAGTGACACGACAAGGAGCAATGGGCACAAACTGCAGCCCAGGAGGTTGCAACTGAGCTTGAGGAGAAACTTCTTTACTGTGAAGGTGGTGGAGCCCTGGAGCAGTCTGCCCAGAGAAGTTGTGGAGTCTCTTCTGGAGAGATTCCAACCCCACCTGGCCATTGTGATCCTGGGCAACCTGCTGTGGGTGCCCCTGCTTTATCAGGGGGGTTAGAATGGATGATCTTCAGAGGCTCCTTCCAACCCCCACAATGCTGGGATGCTCTGACTGACCCTGCAAAGTGGATTTTAGGAGCAACATATGAGACAACAGACTTTGAGAACAAGTTGTCTGCACCTGAGGGTCATCCCCAGATGCATTCTGTGTCACAGGATCACAGGATAAGTTCCAGAAGCATACTGTGTCCAGTTCTGGGCTCCTCAATTCAAGAGAGATGTTGAGGTGCTGGAAAGTGTCCAGAGAAGGGCAATGAGGCTGGTGAGGGGCCTGGAGCACAGCCCTGTGAGGAGAGGCTGAGGGAGCTGGGGGTGTGCAGCCTGCAGAAGAGGAGGCTCAGGGCAGAGCTCATTGCTGTCTGCAGCTCCCTGCAGGGAGGCTGTAGCCAGGTGGGGTTGGGCTCTGCTGCCAGGCAGCCAGCAACAGAAGAAGGGGACACAGCCTCAAGCTGTGCTGGAGGAGGTCTAGGCTGGATGTTAGGAGGAAGTTGTTGGCAGAGAGTGATTGGCATTGGAATGGGCTGCCCAGGGAAGTGGTGGAGTCGCTGTCCCTGGAGGTGTTGAAGCAAAGCCTGGCTGAGGCACTTAGTGCCATGGTCTGGTTGATTGGCTAGGACTGGGTGCTAGGTTGGCCTGGCTGAGCTTGGAGGTCTCTTCCAACCTGGTTGGTTCTATGATTCTATGATTGCAGATGGCAATGTTACAGCAGTTAAGTGCTGCAGCAGCTTCCCAGTGCTCAAGGTTTAGTGGCTGTTGATTAAGCAGATTCATTAACCTGTGTACTCTGGATAGATTGGGATTTCACATAGTGAGCATAATTGAGAGCAAACAGCAGGTTAGAGTTCATCAGCTTGCACAAGAAACAACTGCTGGTAATAATGCTGGGATGTGATGAAGAAAAAACAGCCTGGGAAGACTTCACCCATTTCCTCCAAGCATTCCTTCAAAGTCTGTGTAAAACCCAGCTGTGTCAGAACTGTTTCTGGGTGAGGGTTTGGGTGATCCTGCTGAAAGCAAACTCTGGATGCTAACCTTCAAAAATCATCATAGAATCATCATGGATGGTGGAGGTTGGAAGAGACCTCTCTGGGCATTACCTAGTCCAACCTCCCTGCTAAAGCAGGTATGCCTAGGTCAGGATGCACAGGAAAACACCCAGGCAGGTTTTGAAAGTCTCCAAAGTCTCCACACCCTATCTGGGCAGCCTGCTCCAGGGCTCCACAACCCTCAAAAGTAACAACTTTCTCTTCATGGATTCTCCTGGGTTCCAGGGACGTTGCCCCTTGTCCTGTCACTGGGTACCACTGACAAGAGTCTCGCCCCATCCTCTTGTCCCCCACCCTTTAGCTCTTGCTGAGCACTGAGAAGATTTCCTCTCAGGCTGCTTTTCTTCAGGCTCAACAGCCCCATGGCTTTCAGCCTTTCCTCCTCACAGAGATGCTTCAGGCCCCTCAGCACCTTCATAGCTTCCATTGGACTACCTCCAATAGCTCCCTATCTGTCTTGAACTGTGGAGCCCAGCACTGTGCCCAGTGCTTCAGACATGGCCTGACTAGGGCAGAGTTAGAGGAGTAGAAGAACCTCCCTCAAGCTGCTGACCATGCTCTTCTTCATGCACCCCACGACACCGTTGGCCTTCTTGGCCACGAGGACATATTGCTGGCTCATGGTGAACTTGTTGCCCACCAGCACTCCCAAGTCCTTCTCCACAGAGCTGCTTTCCAGGTCAGCCCCTCACCTGTACTGCTGCAGGGGGTTGTTCCTCCCCAAAACTGTGTGTTTATCTTGACTCCTTCTGCAACATTCCCCAGTACATGACATCAAATATGCTTCTCACCTTGTCCTTGTTCCATGCACCAAGACAAGGATGTGATCCTAAAGCATCCCTCAGGGTGGGACATGGAGATAATTAAGATCTGAGTTTTCAAAGGGCTTCACCACTCTGGGTCCAAGCTAACATTTGTAAGATCTGTCTGTTTTCAACTGCTCTGATCTGTGCTAGATTGTGTGGTCCTGCTCTGGCAGTGGGGTTGGACTCAACAATCTCCTTGGATCCCTTCCAACCCCTAACATCCTGTGAGCCTGTGATCTGAGAAGCAATCTTGGAGCTATCCTCTGCCATCTCACCTTGTATTGCTTCTGGGAAGGGCAGGCAGAAGTGGCTCTGAACATGTCTCCTTGGATGCAGCACGTGGAACTGGAGATTCTGGTAGGGTGGGAGAGCCCTGCAGAGGGACCTAGACAGGCTGGATGGGTAGGCAGAGGCCAAGGGGATGAGATTTAATAAGGCTAAAGGCAGAGTTCTACACTTTGGCCACAACAACCCNCAACAAAGCTGGTGAGAGGCCTGGAGCACAGCCCTGTGAGGAGAGGCTGAGTGAGCTGGGGGTGTGCAGCCTGCAGAAGAGGAGGCTCAGGGCAGAGCTCATTGCTGTCTGCAGCTCCCTTGAGGGAGGCTGTAGCCAGGTGGGGTTGGTTTCTTCTGACAGGCATGCAGTGACAGAAGAAGACACAGTCTCAAGCTGTGTCAGGAGAGGTCTAGGCTGGATGTTAGGAGGAAGTTGTTGTCAGAGAGAGTGATTGGCATTGGAATGGGCTGCCCAGGGAGATGGTGGAGTTGCTGTCCTTGGAGGTGTTGAAGCAAAGCCTGGATGAGGCACTTAGTTCCATGGTCTGGTTGATGGGACAGGGCTGGGTGCTAGGTTGGACTGGGTGAGCTTGGAGGTCTCTTCCAACTTGGTTGATTCTATTATTACTGACTCCTGGTGAACTTGTCCACCAGCACTCCCAGTTCCTTCTCTACAGAGTTGCTTCCCAGCAGGTCCCCCATCAGCTGCACTGGGTTGTTATGGGGTTATTTCTCTCCAGGTGCTGCTCCAGTCTGTCCTGAAGCAATGCTGCCCACTGTGCTTTTTCCACCTGGGAAAATCAAAACGCAGCCCTGAAAGAAAACAAGAGCTTGAAGCTTTGACCTGTCCAGTGTGAAATCAGAGTGCTAAGGTTGCCCTGTGGGAGCCTCTCTAAAGAGAGCAGCAGCTGGTGTCTGCTGCTGGGATAACGATTACCCCTGGTGGGTGTAACGTCCTTTGGAATGCTCAAGGGTTTCCTGAGGGAAAAGTGAGTGTGAGCTGCACCTGCAGGGACTAAATGAGGGTGACTTGACACTGCTTTGCACCCAGGAGACTATCAGCGCAAAACAGCTTTTCCTGTGGGTGTTAGAGATCAGTGTTGAAAGCTAAACACGCTGAGTAATGCTAATAATGCTCATTATAGTACTATCAACTCTTGTCATCTCTCAACTCCATTGTGAAATTGCATCATGAGGCTGTCTGTAGTACATTGTTAGACATAACAGTTATTAAGCGAAGAAGATGAACAATCCAAAATGAGGAGCCCAGAACTGGCTGTGCTCCAGGCTCCTTACCAGCTTTGTTGCCATTCTCTGGACACCTTCCAGCACCTCAACATCACTCTTGAACTGAGGAGCCCAGAACTGGACAAAGCACTCACGGTGTGTTCTGACCAGTGCTGAGCACAGGGGCAGAAGTCCTGCTTGTCCTGCTGCCCACACTGCTCCTGATCCAGCCCAGGATGCCACTGGCTCTGCTGCCCACCTGGGCACTGCTGCCTCATCTTCAGCTACTCTCTACCAGCACCCTCAGGTCCCTTTCTGCCTGGCTGCTCTCAGCCACTCCATCCCCAGCCTGTATAGTGCTGCTTGGGGTTGTTGTGGCCAAAGTGTAGATCCCTGCATTGGCCTGGTTCAGTCTCATCCCCTTGGCCTCTGCCCACCCATCCAGCCTGGCAAGCTCCCTCTGCAGGGCTCTCCTACCCTCCAACAGTTCCACACCTGCTCCTAGTTTGTCATCTGCAAACTTACTGATGCTGGACTCAATCCCCTGGTCCATTGATGAGTCATGGCTGCTCCCTCTCTGGAGGTGTTCAAAACCAGGTTGGATGAAGCAGTGAGCAACCTGGTCTAGTGGAAGGTGTCCCTGTCTATGGCAAGGAGGTTGGAGCTGGATGATCTTTAAGGTCCCTTCCAACCCAAACCATTCTAGGATTCTAAGATTCCATATACTTGATGTTTCTCTGTAGATAGGAAAGCAGACAAATCCCATCACACGGTCTCTGTCCATTCAGGAAGATCCTGAATCAATTTTGTCTCAAACATGAAGACTTTTTAAACACCTAAGATAGATTTCAAGCACTTTACTATTTCCCTCCCTCCCAAAATATGCTATTTATGGGTAACCCTACCTCTTAGCTCCAGCCAGTAGCATGTCCCATGATGACAGCAGGGAAATAAAGACCTCTTCTACCCACCCTCATTTCAGAGGCTGAGGAGCTCTGCTTGTTGTTCCTGCTTGCATTGCTCAGAAGAATAAACCAGAACAACTTTTATTGCAACATTCTGTTCCAAAAAGAGACCTCTTGAACTGTTGCCTAGAGAAAATTGCCCACATGAAAACAAGGGTGGTATTATGGGATTTGGATAAATTAGTCATACTTGAACAGTGCTTCAAAATTTCCAGTGAAAGAATGAAGCTTGTCCTGGTTTTGTCTTTGGTGTGTTGAAGAGATAACCAGAATCACAGAATATTGAGGCTGGAAAAGACCTTTGAGATCACTGAGTCCAACCACATGCTAGAGCTCACAATCTCACTGCTACTGTTAAGCTGCTACTAATACACCCTGTCCCTTAGCACCACATCCACACAGCTTTTAAATATCTCCAAGGGTGGGGGCATGTTTCAGTGAGTCCTTTGGGGCCAGGGAATGCTCTCACACCACTGTCCCTGGAGGTGTTCAAGAAGAGACTGGATGACGCACATAGTGCCATGGTCTGGTTGATTGGACAGGGCTGGGTGCTAGGTTGGACTCAATGAGCTTGGAGGTCTCTTTCAACCTGCTCGATTCTGTGATTCTATGATTCTGTGTACTGAGGGCAGTAGAACACTGGAACAGGCTATCCAGAGAGGTGGTTAAGTCTTTACCACCTCTTTACCACCTTTCCAAACCCTGCAACTAGCCATCCTGTGCAACCTACTCTAGAAGAACATTCAGGTAAGAGGATTGGACTTAATCTCCAGAGGTCCTTTCCAACCCCTGTAATTCTGTGAAGCATTTCAGCTGAAACAGTAAATTAAAGGTTTAATCCTGTCTTCATCACTCCAGAGACTAAAACGAGGGCTGCTCTTGGAACAGGTTCTTAGAATCATAGAATCAGTCATAGAATCACAGACTGGGTTGAGTTGGGTTGGAAGGGATCTTTAAATTTCAAGTAGTCAAACCTCCCTGCAGTCAGCAGGGACATCTGCAACTAGAGCAGGTTGCTCAGAGCATTGAACAACCTGACCTGCAGTGGTTCCAGGGATGGAGCATCTACCACCTCTCTGGGCAGCCTAGGGCAGTGTTTCACCATCTGCAGTGTAAAAATGTCTTCCTTCTATCCAGTCTAAATCTGGTATACAGTGGTTGAGTTCAAAACTTAGATTGGTTTAGATGGTTTGATTTGATTACAGGCTCACAGGATGTTAGGGGTTGGAAGGGACCCAAGGAGATTATCGAGTCTAATGCCCCTGCCAGAGCAGGACAATGCTAACACAGATCACAGAGGAACACATCCAGACAGGCCTTGAAAGACTCCAGAGAAGGAGACTCCACAACCTCTCTGGGAAGCCTGTTCCAGTGCTCTGGGACCCTTCCAGTCAAGAAGTTCCCCCTTGTGTTGAGCTGGAACCTCCTGTGCTGCAACTTACACCCATTACTCCCTGTCCTATCCCAGGGAGCAGTGAGCAGAGCCTGTCCCCCATCTCCTGTCCCCCAGCCCTCAGATATTGAGAGACATTGATTAAATCCCCTCTCAGTCTTCTCTCCTCCAGACTAAACAGTTCCAGGTCTCTCAGCCTCTCCTCATCAGGCAGTGCCCTCCAGTCCCCTCATCATCCTCACAGCCCTCTGCTGGACCCTCTCCAGCGGATCCCTGTCCCTCTTCAACTGGGGAACCCAAAACTGAAGGCAGTATTCAAGATGAGGTCTCAGCAGGGCAGAGCAGAGAGGCAGGAGAACCTCCCTTGATCTGCTGGACACACTCTGCTTAATACACCCCAGGATACCATTGGCCTTCTTGGCCACAATGGCACATTGCTGTGCCATGGTTAACTTGTTATCCAACTTGTCCTGTCAGCACAAGAGACTAAGACATTATGACTGATTATTTATAATAATCTTTTTCAGGGCTTGTTGTTTTCTTTATGGCTTGATGGTAGATGGTACACTTTGAGGCATTTCCTGAGACATCAAACCAGTTAAATAGATACCCATCACTATGATGGATCTCTACAGTCATAGAATCAAGCAGGTTGGAAGAGAGCTCCAAGCTCATCCAGTCCCACCTAGCACCCAGCCCTGGCCAATCAACCAGACCATGGCACTAAGTGCCTCATCCAGGCTCTGTTTGAACATTCCCAGGGACAGCGACTCCACCACCTCCTGGGCAGCCCATTCCAATGCCAATCACTCTCTCTGCCAACAACTTCCTCCTAACATCCAGCCTGGTCCTAGCTGCCCAGTTGATGGCAGCCCATTAGTGCTTTCAAACAGCTTCATGGTTGTTCCTACTTCATTCTTGCTAATTTGTCCAGTGAATTTCAAAATAAAGGTCTTTGGTCCTGTGGTGTCAACGAAGCCAGAGCAGCTGTAACACACTACACTTAGCTCCTCTGGCTGCCTCCCAGCTGGCTCTTCTTGCCACCACATCTGTGACACCACTAGACTGGAAAGAACACAGCCTCCCATCTGCAACCTCCTGGGGAGTGTCTGAAATATCCTTCTGAATATGTAATGAGGAGCAACACTCCAAAAAACATAAATCCACAAACAGTAAGCCCACTGACAGCTTCATTCACTGAGAGGACCATGTCACCAAGTGCCTCAGCCAGGCTTTTCTTGAACACCTCCAGGAACAGCAACTCCACCACCTCCCTGGGCAGCCCATTCCAGTGCCAATCACTCTCTCTGCCAACAACTTCCTCCTAACATCCAGCCTACACCTCCCCTGCCACAGCTTGAGGCTGTGTCCCCTTCTTCTGTTGCTGCTTGCCTGGCAGCAGAGCCCAACCCCACCTGGCTACAGCCTCCCTGCAGGGAGCTGCAGACAGCAATGATCTCTGCCCTGAGCCTCCTCTTCTGCAGGCTGCACACCCCCAGCTCCCTCAGCCTCTCCTCACAGGGCTGTGCTCCAGGCCCCTCCCCAGCCTTGCTGCCCTTCTCCAAACACCTTCCAGCACCTCAACATCTCTCTTGAATTGAGGAGCCCAGAACTGGACACAGCACTCAAGGGGTGGCCTGAGCAGTGCTGAGCACAGGGGCAGAAGAACCTCCCTTGTCCTGCTGCCCACACTGCTCCTGAGCCAGCCCAGGATGCCATTGGCTCTGCTGCCCACCTGGGCACTGCTGCCTCATCTTCAGCTACTCTCTCCCAGCACCACCAGGTCCCTTTCTTCTTGCCTGCTCCCCAGGCGCTCCGTGAGAGGTCGTTCTAGGTGCTGCCGGCTCTCTCTTTCAAAGGTCCCGAGGCTGCTTAAGCCTGCCGTCTCGCACAGAATAGTGCTAAGTGGGGGAACCGTCCACAGCAGAGGCGGCGCAGCGGCGGCAGCAGCTCGCCCTCGGCAGAGCCGGGCGGCTCTGAGGGCGGGAAGCGGCTGCCGCGTAGCCTTTCAGGCAGGCGAAGTCTCGCGTTACCATTTCTAGGCGCCAAAACACAGCCAATCGCCGGCCCGAACCCAGCGCGCGGGTCACGCCTCGTGAGGGAAGGAGGCTTCGCTCCCCCGCTCCAGGCCTGCGGAGCTGCGCGGGAGCGCGCACAGGTTTTTCGCTCCTTTCCTCTCCCATTCAAGCCACGGAGGCAGAGGAGTTTGGGGTATCCAGGACACTTAGTGCCGTGGTTGTGCTAGTTTGAAGCTATTGACCTGTTCAACATCTTTATTGATGATCTGG